>OX411752.1:21508466-21589482 GCA_948252205.1 Orthosia incerta
AGCGGGCCAAATGCCCCGACTACGCCGCCATACATTACGTAATTGACGGCATTCAAGATTTGGAAAACAATAAAGCTATCCTTTATGGCGCTGAAACCTACCCAGTTTTGAAAGAAAAGTTATCGTTGTACGAAAGTATCAAGAAAAAATTGCTAGACAGAACGTCGAACGACCTGCAAAACAAGCTTCTGCACCAGGAACCGGCCAGTAATGCTACAACTGTGGAGAGAAAAATCATAAAGCAAGTGCATGCCGAAACGGGATAAAATGTTTCAAGTGTAACAATAGCTCAGCGACTACGGAGCAAAAGGTAGTAGAGCAGCAAATAGATGAATGGTTGCAAAATGGAATAATACAGGCGAGTTTTTTCGAGTATTCGAGTCCTTTGGTATTTGTAAAAAAGAAAGATGAGTCTACCCGAATTCGTGTGGGCTACCGTTTACTAAATAAGAAGATGGTCAAAGATGAATTCTCGTTGCCAATCATTGAGGACTTGATTGATAATTTGAGAGATGCAAAAATATTTAGCGTGTTGTATCTTAAAAATGCATTTTTCCATCTTAGGTTAAGCAAGGAGTCAGTTCAATATTATCACAGTGGACCTCGGTAACTGTACTGTAACGTCTGTGTATAAACCCCCTGGCACCCCGTTTGAACTTAATCCGGGTAATTTCAGCACACAGCAAACACAAGTTGTGATTGGTGACTTCAATAGCCATAGCACCAGCTGGGGCTATCGCTCGACGAACTCGAACGGTCAAACTGTCGAAGAATGGGCAGAGGCTAACGATCTGAACATTATCCACGATCCAAAACAACTTGCTTCTTTTAATAGTGGACGATGGAAGCGTGGGTACAATCCTGACCTCTTATTTGTCAGCTTAAATATCAGCAGCCAGAGCAATAAGATCGTTTGTCCTCCAATCCCCCGAACCCAACATAGACCTATAATGTGCAATATCCCATTCCGCTGTCCTCCCAGTGACTATGCCTTTCAAACGCCGCTTTAATTATTTAAAAGCTGACTGGGAACAATTTTCGATGACTGTAGATGACGAATTGCTTTACATTCCGCCTATCCCGCAAAATTACGACAAATTCGTAAGCGTAGTCGCAAAAACATCTCGAAAATATATCCCGCGAGGGTGTTGCACATCGTACATCCCCGGCATTTCCCAGGAATCTGGCAAACTACTAAAGGCGTACGAAGAACTATACTACGATGACCCCTTTTCAGCTGGAACCGTTGAAGCCGGTGAAAAACTGCTGTCACTTATATGCGAACAACGCCAGGAAAAATGGATGGACACGGTAACTAACATTGACTTGACGCACAATAGCAAAAAGGCATGGACCACTATCCGCAGACTCACCAGCGAGTCACCACCTCCTCATACGCCCAGTGCAGTAACGGCTAACCAAGTAGCCCACCAACTCCTGCTTAGTGGCAAACCACTACAACGCCTAGGCAGAACTCCTAAAATTGGCAACCTGGCATCTTCCAGTGAATCGGTGTGCGAACCATTCCAACTAGCAGACATCGTCCCAGCCATTCTAAGACTGAGCTTTGGTAAGGCCTCCGGTGTTGACGATGTTTCAGTTGAGCAAATCAAGCACCTCTGCCCAGTATCGGTGTCATGGTTGCTAAAACTTTTTAACCGCTGTCTGGATCTGCGACCTCGTCTTTGGAGGAGGTCTAAAGTCATTGCAATCCCCAAACCTGGGAAACCACACAACGATCCCAAAAACTTCCGCCCTATATCGCTCCTCTGCCACACTTACAAACTTTTCGAAAGACTACTGTTAGACCGTCTCTCAAATCTTGTCGATCCGAAACTTATACCAGAGCAATCAGGATTTAGACCTGGGAAGTCTTGCTGCGGGCAGGTCCTTAACTTCACGCAACATATTGAGCACGGGTTCGAAACCAAGAAGGTGACGGGTGCAGTATTTGTGGATTTGTCGGCAGCCTACGACACCGTTAACATTAGGCGCTTGTTATGGAAGGTTACCAACCTAACAGAGGATCCAAAGTTTGTTCGAATTCTTAGAGAGCTCCTCAGTAACCGACGATTTCAAGTGAGCCTTCTCGATGATAAAAGTAGGTGGCGGACCCAGAAGAATGGATTGCCCCAAGGCAGTGTACTGGCTCCATTGCTGTTTAACATATACAGCAACGACCAACCGGTGAGTCCTAAACCGCTTTCTGTATGCAGACGACCTGGCATTAACTTGCCAAGCCACAAATTTTAAGGAGATTGAAACCAGCCTTTCCGTCGCACTTTCAGACCTCGGCCACTATTATACAGAAAATGCATTGAAACCAAACCCCTCAAAAACGCAGTCGTGCGCCTTCCACCTCCGTAACAGACAAGCGGGTCAAACACTCAACATCTCATGGCAGGGGCTACCAATCACCCATAGTTCCCATCCAAAATACCTCGGCGTCACTTTGGACAGGTCCCTCAACTACAGGAAAAGTTGTGAGATTGTTAAGCGAAAGGTGCATGCCAGGAACAGCCTGCTACGTCGCCTTACATCCACTAGATGGGGAGCATCTCCCCAGGTCTTACGAACTACTGGAATGGCGCTCTGTTTCTCCGCTGGTGAATATGCCTGTCCAGTATGGAGCCGTTCCGCCCACTCGAGCTTAGTGGATACAGCACTAAACGAGACATGCCGAATATCCACTGGATGCCTTAAACCGACTCCGGTACGATCCATCCATCGCGCCCCCGGATGTGCGTAGGACTATGGGAAGCCGTATAGAAAGGGCAAAGCAAGAAAGTGACTCGCGCCACCCAATGTACAACTACACCTCGGTGCCCCAGAGGCTTAAAAGTCGAAAAAGTTTTCTTGGTTGCGTGAGTCCATCTATTGGAAACATTACCACGGAAAGATGCGATCTTTGGCGAGAGAAATTTTATCTCCCTGATAATTTCCTAGAGCCATCGGAGACCTGGAGAACTCTGACCAGGCTCCGCACTCAGATCGGCCGCAGCAAAGACAACCTCCATAGGTGGGGGTTCTCGGATGGTTCCGATCTTCGGTGCTTCTGCGGCGTCTCCCCGCAGACCATGGCCCACCTTTCGTCATGTGCCGCATGTCCTGTTGTCTGTTCACCTGAGGACCTTATGACTGCGTCAGCGGAGGGCGTTGCCGTGGCTGAATTCTGGGCCAGGCAAGGCATTTAACTAAAAAGAGTGTTTGTCATCGACACGCTAAGAAGAAGAAGTGCAATATACATCCTGTACTGTCGTTATCATGACTGCGGGTATGATATTTGTATGGTGGTGGGTAGATTAATATCTAAGTTAAATAAATCAATGTGTCGTTAACCCTTGCCTTTCATTGACGCTGCATTGGCGACGAGAAAGGGATTCTTAGACTTTTTATAATCTAAGACGGAACTTATAAGTAGTTTTTGCGTCTGCATTAAGTGAAGTAAAGTAATCGATTATATCAACTGCTATTAAGATGCCAATCGGAAATTTAGAACCGTTAAATATCAGTTCAAAACAATGACCTGCTAATATACGCAGAGTTAATCAATATATTTTACTAAACGACGTAAAAGATAACCTAAAGGTGCCGATGTTAATAACAATCGTAGGTGAAGCCACATATTCATTGATATGTGATCTGTGTTCCCCTGACTTTTCCGAGGACAAATCGTACGAGACATTGGTGAAGCGTGTTACCGATCATTTGGAACCGCAGCGATCAGAGATCGCCGAGCGCCACGTGTTGCTGTGTGCTGCGGAGACAACGGACCGGCGAACCCTTGATGAAATATTTACAGGCGCTAAAACATCTGGCAGCAACTTGTAATTTTGGCAAATGTAAAAAGTGTTCTATGCTCGAAGATAACCTTAGAGATCAATTTGTTTCGGGTTTGACAAATGGCGCCATGCGTTCTAGAATATTTGCCTATAGGAAAATAGAATATAAGGAGGCGGTGGAGTTAGCACTAGCACTGGAGGCTGCAGAGAAGCACGCGGAGGTGAGTGGCAGCACGGTGCCGACGACGCTCAGGTGCTGGCGGCGAGGCAGGTGAAGACCTGCATTACACACGCGGGGGCCGAGGACGCACTGCCTGGCGTTGCGGTAAGACGCATCGCGCGGACAGGTGCCGTTACGTAAATTATAATTGTGACGAGTGTAAACAAAGAGGCCATTTACGAGTGATGTGCAAATCAGTGAAAAGTAGTGGCAACCGGGTAGACAGTCGGTAAAATTATATGAGTGGTGAGGACGATTCAGACGATATGTTTAATATTGTTGCTAGAGGTAAGGATAATAAATCGAACTTTATAAACGTAATCATAGATAACTTTGAGACCAAGTGCGAAATCGACACTGGTAGTCGTAATCAATGAAGCCATGTACACCCGGAAATTTTCACATAAAATAATTAGGACTGATAATTTGAGATTACGTAGCTGTGCTGATTCATGCATCGAATCGCTCGGTTATATAGAAGTCCGAGTTAGGTTACGAGATGTAAAAGTAAAATCCTTTCCGCTGTATGTAATTTAAAACGGAGCGTGCCTATTACTGAGACGAGATTGGTTGCGTGCCTTGAAAGTAGTTACTTAGTAGGTAGTTAGGGGATGAGTCACCCTCGTCCGTAGGAGTGTACCCCATTCCGATACCCTACACGTGGTCCCCGGGTGGTGCAAATCAGGTGACAAAAACTGGTGGTAGGCTTTGGCCGAAGGCTTGCGACCACCCACCGGGCAAAGACGTACTTCCAAGCGGCTTAGCCGTGTTCCGGTACGATGCTCGGTGTAGCCATAAGAGGAGTTGGGTCGAGATAGCTGTTCCACTATAGGCTGACCAGCCTGACGCGCGCTGGTATGGGCGTATCGGGAGACTAGTCTCGGAGGGTAGCGGGATACGAGGCACGGTGCGCCGCTGGCCGACCGCAGGTAGTTGGGGGCCCAAGTAGTGTGCCAGCCACACATGAAAGGCTGCCCCGCCAACTGTCGAAAAATCCCGGGATGCGCCATCGTGCTGGTTGGCGACCAGATGGGGAGGGCCCGATGGACATTCCGGGGGGGCTCGGGCGTCCCCGCAGTCTCCGGATTAGTGCCCCAATGATGTTGACCTTTCAGTGCGTGTCTGAAGGTTAGCAGCGTGGAACCTCGCCTCACTTCCAACTCCTCTCCTCCATTCACTCTTTAAAAATAAAATGCCAAGGAAAAGGAATAATACGAGATTCAAACAGCGGCTGCACTTCCTCCCCCACAAAGTGCACCTCACTAATATTAGAGGTCTGCACTCAAATCTCTCTGCAGTCCACTACCACCTGGAGACTGAGAAATCAGCGCTGCTTTTCCTTACGGAGACGCAGATAGCGAGTCCGTCAGACGTGTCGTACTTATCATACCCAGGGTTTAACCTGGAGCACAATTTTAAACCACGCGCGGGTGTGTGTATGTACGCCCGTAACGACACTTACTATCGGCGTCTTCGTAACCTTGTGGACTCCAAATTCACAACTCTGAGGGCTCTGGTGGACATAAGTCTAGATAAAATTAACTACGCCTGTGTCTACCGTTCGCACAGCGGAGATCAGAAGACATTGCTGAAACCCGATGGGTCGCTGGCCCACTCCACTGAGGATAAGGCAAATTTATTTGCCGCTCTTTTTGCGGAATCTTCACGTCTGAATCCTGGTGACGCGCGGCCCCCTTCTCCTGATGGATGCGAGACGAGTAAGTTGGACATTCGTATCTATCAAAAGGACGTCCGTAGGGTGCTGCGCAACCTCGACGTGAACAAGGCTAGCGGCCCTAACGAAATACCAGCAATTGTACTTAGAACCTGTGCGCCTGAACTGTCTCCAATCTTGACAAGCCTATTCCGCCTTTCGTATGAGGCTGGAAAAGTGCCGAATGCTTGGAAGCAGGCTTACGTACAGCCCGTGCCCAAGAAGGGCAGCCGAGCTGACCCGGCCAACTACAGACCCATATCTGTAACCTCCATACCTAGAAACTAACGATATCCTAAGCATACCTAGAAACTAACGATATCCTAAGTGACCGCCAATACGGCTTCCGCCGAAATCGGTCTACTGGGGATCTTCTAGCGTAAGCCATTCACATCTGGAGTGAAGCCATCGAGAGGCATGGGGAGGCGCTTGCCGTGTCCCTCGACATCTCGAAGGCTTTTGATAGGGTCTGGCACGAAAGCCTTATTGGTAAGCTTCCTTCATTCGGTTTGCCCGGTGGTCTGTGTGATTGGATTGCAGACTTCCTGAGAGATCGGTCCATTCGAGTGGTTATCGATGGCTGCTCGTCGGACCACTTGAATATTAATGCCGGTGTCCCTCAGGGGTCAGTACTCTCAGCAACTTTATTCTTGCTGCACATTAACGATCTGCTAAAACCCGGTACCTTTGGGTATGCAGACGACAGCACTGTTGCTGAGAGATACTTGTCTAACTCTCGTACTACCGGGCCTCAGAGCCAGTCTCTCTGGGAGGCCATGGTGGAGCGCTTGAACCTGTCCTTGCAGGCAGTCTCCGAATGGGGCGATGCCAATTTGGTCAGGTTTAATGCTGCTAAAACCCAGGCGTGTCTTTTTTCCGCTAAAAAGAGCCAAATTCACCCGGCTCCAACTTTCCAAAGTGTGACCGTGCCAATAACTGACCATCTTGAGCTTCTTGGCGTTACGTTGACATCGACTTTCAATTTTGGCCCATACATTGAGGCAAAAGCTCAGCTGGCTGCCAAGAAGCTGGGGATCCTTGCAAAGGTGAGAAGGTACTTCACGCCAGAACAGCTGCTCAGCTTGTATCAAGCGCAGGTTCGATCATGCTTGCAGTACTGTTCTCATCTCTGGGACGGATCTGCCAAATACCAACTTGATTCACTAGAGTCGATCAAAAAGCGGGCCAGGAGGCTCATCGGCGATGAGGCATTGGTTAAGTCAAAGCTCCAGAGCCTTGAACATCGTCGCCGAGTTGCCAGCTTGTCGGTTTTTTATCGAAAACATTTCGGGGAGTGTACGATGGAATTGCATAATCTAATTCCACCCGGCCCGTTTCATCATCGGACTACTAGACGTACGGCGATGCGCCATCGGTACATGGTGGACATTCCACCCATACGCACTAAACGTTTTGAGAATACTTTTATTATGCGTACAGCTAAGGAATGGAATTCCCTGCCGGAGTCTGTGTTTCCCGATAGCTACAACCTAGGGGTCTTTAAGTCAAGAGTGAATAGGTTACTTCTAGGCAAGCGTGCTCCATCATCGACCATATAATCGCTTACCATCAGGTGAGATGGTGGTCAAGCGCGAGCCTATATAAGATAAAAAAGTAACACAAATTTTGTATAAAATAACCGACGATGGATTCGTGAACCGCTTATGTGCTGAATTTCCGGAGGTGTTTACGGAAAATTTAGGTACTTTTAAGTTAGCCATTTGACTACAGCTGACTAACGATGAACCTGCGACTGGAGTCCGACGGCTCCCTATACCGCGTCGACTATTCCGACTACGGAACGCCCATTGTGCCAGTTGTTAAAAAAAATGGAGACATACGCATTATCGGGGATTATAAAATTACTTTAAATCCAAAACTGTATGTAATTGGTTGGCAAAGTTCGAAGTTTCTGAGCCATTATTTGTGTGAAAACTTAGATAGGCTTGCTTGGATTTTTACGTGGGATATGGCTTACAAGTTCTAAGATGATTTATGATAATTTTCTTTTAAATTGTTTATTATTTAGTTATCCCTGAGTTTTTGCTTTTCGATAAAGTTTTAAAAATCGGTCATCTTTTTTTTTTTAAATTATTGATAGGCTCTACTCGCTTGACCACTATCTCACCTGATGGTAAGTGATGATGTGGTCGACGATGTAGCACGCTTACCTAGAAGAAACCTATTCACTCTTGACTTAAAGACTCCCAGGTTGTAGCTATCAGGAAATACAGACTCTGGCAGGGAATTCCACTCCTTAGCTGTACGCATAGTGAAAATACTCCCAAAACGTTTGGTGCGTATGGGTGAGATGTCCACCATGTACCGATGACGCATCGCCTTACGTCTTGTAGTCCGATTATGGAACGGGCTAGGAGGAATTAGTTCATGTAATTCCATCGCACTCTCCTCGAAATGTAACCGATAAAAAACCGACAGACTGCCAACTTGGCGCCGATGTTCAAGGCTCTGGAGCCTAGACTCAACCAATTTCTCATTGCCGATGAGTCTCTTGGCCCGTTTTTCGATCGACTCTAGTGCATCCAGCTGGTACTTGGCAGATCCATCCCAGAGATGAGAGCAGTACTCCATGCATGACCGAACTTACTTATAAACGAGAAAGGGTAAGGTTGAAAGGTCTATTCTCAATTATTACATTTTTATTTTGACTAGTTCTATATCTTCACGTACGTATGCTAATAAATATGAACATAATAATGATGTGTACCGAAGTTAGTTGTTTATGACAAGCACTATGAATAAACTTATAATCAGAATATAAAAAATGCACACGAAAGAACGAAATAGGTATGTAAGTAAAACTAGTTTCCTCAAAGGAAAAGCGAGAAAAAGCCATCTGAGTGAAAAGTTGCGATACAGCGGGTCCTTCCGATGCGAGTGTCGTCAAATAATAAGCAATGCCATTACCGCTATCCTTCGATACTTTGGCGTGGATTTTATCGTCGCCTCTCACACCGATATGTGACAACAATTTATACGACGGGTTATTGTTTCGCGTTTTCAAGGTATAAATCTGTGGTTTATGTTATTTACAGTCCTTTAGCTGTTACAGTGACATCTTGTCAATCTGCTGAGTTTACCTAAATATGTTGAGGTTGGCTTCAAGGTTAATCAAATGCAGATAAGACCAGTATATACATGGAGCGACTGCCTCTACTCTCCAGAACCCTGATACTGGAGTTCATATTTTTTGTCTCCTGAACACAGTATTACATTCTCGCTAAAATTACTATGAACGTCAGGAAACCAAACTACGTCCGGTTCTTTTATTTTTGTTGAGAAATTAAAACTGGATCCCAAAGAAACCTCCGGTGACGGATTGCCGCGGCAGGTTCGCGGTGAGTGCTTATGCGTGCAGGAGGACACCGTGGAAAAGAGATTATTTTATTAGAATGATACAAAGATGACATTACATTCGAACGACATTGTCAGAAGGGCGCTCTGTGAAAACTAAAAACACAAAATTGATGGCATTCGTTCCGATTTCTACGACATGCCAGAAGATCCGTTAAATCATTAACGCTAAATTAGTAGTAACGGTGTTTAAACATGATGGAATGCTGAAACACTGCCAAACAAATTCCATAAAAATATTGGCCCCACTTTAAAATGTTGTCAATTCTGATTAAATCAACTGTGGGTGTAAATGAAGCCAAAGCACATTAAGCTGGCAAGCGACGTGAGCGGCATGTGGAAAGTGCTTAATATTTTTCAATAACTATTGTAGCATAACTCCAACTCGACGGGGAACTAGGTCAACTGTTTTAATACAAAGTTATCTTTTTATGTAGAGGTGCGGTACTGTTGAATGTTATGGAAAGTCGATTGTGACTTTTCCTACTGAGGAGTAGGAAAAAGTTATTCTTTTCTGATTAATTTCGTTGCGGGGTCCAAGACAGTTAAATTCATTCTCCGGGACTTCGTCGAGCTTCATTGCCTCGGCACTTTTCTGGTGGACGCCTCTGTTGATTCTGGCTTTCAGGAGTTGCAGTGGTTTGGGAATAGTGCGGTGCAATTGTCCCAAATCGTATGTCTTAAAAAATGAAAAAAATATTGTTTTGTGTTATACGGTCTGTCATTACCATTTTTAAATAATTATCATCATCAGCAGCTTTTTAATGTTCCTACTGCTGGGACACAGGCTGTGTGAGAGAACATGGGCTTTATCCACCAGTGCGGATTGGTGATGGTCACATGTCTTCGAATTTTTGGTTCTGGGACATGCCGGTTTTCTCACGATGTTTTCGTTCACCGTTTTTAGAGCAGTGGTGATGCAATAATTTACACAAAGTAAAGCGCCTGCCTGGGTTCAAACCCACGACCTAGGACACGTAAGTCAGAGCCGTTACCACTGGGCCACCATTGCTCAAATAATTATAAGATATCCAAAAATAACAAAATAGGCGTTAAAATAATTATGAACATAAAAACGAGCCATAATAATATCATCTTTCATACAAACTATCCAGTTTGTATGAAAGATGATATTATTATGGCTAAGTAGAAAGAAGTGACAACTGACAAATATATGAGAGAATAATGGAAGAAAAAGACATAAAGCGCTGACTTCAAGTAAATTAGAATAAGGGCAAGAGAAATTTGAATAAATAATAACATAAAATAGACTGTCATTTGTAAAGAAAGAAATAAAATATATTTAATTGCGACAAAACAACATGCAAACATTAGTAGATCTATGTTAATCTACATTTTTCATGGGATGCTTGCAAATTTGCCCTTCATGTCCAAACTTGCAAACAATGAATTAAGTAGCGATTTTTTTAAATTATAAAGTTTCAAAACAACATTGTTTTCCTCAAGAAAAAGGTACTTTAGACACAAATAAAATAAATCAGTAAGAAAATATTTCAACTTAAACAATCTTAACTAGAAACTTCAAACTGACGATAGTATCAGGTATTCACAGAGGGGTTCTTTTCTCACCTTTGGATAAGAATGCCTTGATAACAAAGCAAGCGCTGTTCTTACTTAAAATATTTTTAAAGTTGAAGAGCGACTCTACGGATTTATCGTGTAATAAAATAGGGTTAATTTGCGTCTGGATAAGATCTTAATTTATTGTGTCTGGCGAAGGTATCTTATGACTTCAATGTACTAGAGCAAGATCCAAGTGATGGCATATATTTATCATACTAACACTACTCAATTTTACGCATCTTATGTAGAAAGAATTTTGTAACGTCTGGGGCGTCTGGGATCTTGGACCATATTGATGAAATCGCTTTTTGAATCATGACCTCACTGTCCATTCGCTGCCAGCCCTCCCTAAAACTTCTCTGAGCTGTTGTTGGACATCCACGCCGGTCACAGAAAGATTTTGTAGAGAAACGGTGATAGCAAACCAGTCATCTCTCACTGAAGTGCATCGCTTTTGTCCAGATCCTGGTCTAAAGACTATGTTGCCAGTCTCCATGAACCTCTTGTTTACCTTCGAGAGACAAGACTGGCTCAGATGAATTTGTCGAGCGATAGTCTGCTGAGACAAATCTTGCTGGATTAGGATGGCGACTTGAGCGGCTTCTATAGGTGTAGTTTCCATTTTATTTTAGTTTCAGTGTTACCAGTAACGTAAAACATTGGAACAATTTTCAAAAACGCCCACTCTTTATAATTTATTTATTTACTCTTTAATTATTATAACAGATTTACAGGCAAAGCAATGTTATAACTTATATATAAAACATAGCAATACAAATACATCAATTGCTACAAGACATTCTAATAAGTTAATCTATCGAATACCTTTAAATTGCTGTATATTCGGAAACGGCTCCAATGATTTTCATGAAATTTAGTATACTGAGGGTTTCGGGGGTGATAAATCGATCTAGCTAGGTTTTATTTTTAGAAAACATAGGTTTCTCTATTTTCACCTACTCAGGTACTCATTATTTAAATGGTTGTTTAAAGGGTTTCCGTACTACCAAACAATATGGTGTTTGTTTAAAAAAAAAACTTTGTTTTGTTTTTACGTTCCATGACATAAGGTGCATAATCTTAAGCTTAAGGTTGCCTCGTCCGGATGACTGCTAGCTTCTTTGGAGCCTCCAGATCCGCCATCCGTAGCCTTGTTGTGACGCTTATCGTCGACCGTTGCTACGTCATTGTCCTGGTCGGTGACGTCACTCGCTGTCGGATCGCGGTGTTAGTCGACTGTTTACTGGAAGGCCCCGCCTGCCCCGCGCTGTTGTTCGCTGTTCTCGAGAATGGTGATGCTGGTGGGTCCGGTGAGAGTCTTCTTGTTAGCTCCCGTTCGATCAGCTCCACTTCCTGGGGGCGCGCCTCCTGTTCTTGGACGCGTCGCGCTTCCTGTTCATGGATGCGTAGCTGTTCTTCCATCTCGGTTGCATCTCCCTGGCTCCTTCTGAACAATACGTAAGTTGCGTTGTACGCAAATGTTTGTATTTTTTTTTGTTAATTACTAAAACCACCTTCGTTGGGGTGAAAGTACTCGTAATCATAAAGAATTTTATGTGACTAACCCTGAAATATCAAAATATAAATTAGTTGTTTCATATAAAATGCAATACTTATTTACGCGATGAAAATGTAAGATATACGGGACTGGTCTCATAGAAGCTGTTGTTTAAAATCATAAGTATTTTTGCTCCCAGAATGATTGTTAGAATTTCACAAATTATCCTGTATTCGACAGGTTGTTATACGGGTAATGGTTACACTCACAGACCCGTGAGTGTTACCAATTACCATTTGTATGGAAAGTTTTAACAAAACTGTCTCTAGCAGCCAAAGTGTCTTCGTGTTCTACAATTCTGACCATGAAACGCAAAACCATTTTTTTTAAGTAAGTACAAGACGATATAACACTTAATTCAGGCAAGCGATTCCAAAAATTAAATATAATTTAAGTTTAATTCAGTAAAATTAAGATGGAAGCACTTACTTACTAAATGAAATGGTAACTGCGACAAATTTTTTGTGTAGCTTTTGCAAATATTTTGTGTAGCTTTTAGAGATAGATCTCTCTGTCTGTGCATTCAGGATAAGACTATTATATAAAATGTTTCTAACCACTGAACCTAAAATGATCTTTAAAAGGAAATGTAAAGCATTAGTAGGTCCTCCTCCTCGCTTCATGTTCCTCATAACTGAGGGTCGTGATTCCTCCAACGAGAAATCAACATTTATCTTATGATGCTCCTCCATCTGTATGTTCTTGGTGTAGTGGAGTACTTCGTGCAATTTGGGGTTGAGCGTGGCCACGGCCACGGCCTCCTGACATCGACCTTGCAAACTATCATTAACTGCTCGAGGTTATGATCTTCTTTTCGGGCAAAGTGGCCAAATAATTACAGGAATCTTCGCAGGCAGGTGGTGGAAAGTCTGTCTTTGATGTTTTTTGTTAGGTAGGTACTGGGTCAATATTTCACGCCTAAGTTCAACTAGACCAGAAGTGCCGACTAAAAAGGTCCGCAAAGGGCCATATTCAAAGGCTTCTAAATTATTTGTTGACAGATTTATAGCCGTTTGTACTTAAGTAACAAATTCTATTGATATCGGACCTTTAACAGACACTCACACAAAATAATATTATAGAATCAAAAATTAAAAAAAAATGCGTCAAATTGTCAAACAAGCATTTACTGCTGTGATTGGTTGAATGAATTTGCATCAGAAGATCTCATTATGAAATTGAATTTGTGTAGTTTGACAGTTCTAGTTATGTCCATGTATATACACCTTTAAAGAAACATTTGTTTTAAAATCGGTGACCATACATAAAAAACATAGGACCCATTAGGACATCCTCTTTTTTGGGAAGTCAGTTAAAACTCATGTTTGTGTCTTCAGTTGTGTAGGTTGGTAGGCTGTGTGAGTTATCCATTCAGTCAGTCACATAACAGCTTCATACTAACATACCACACAATTATATGCCTAAAACGGTCCATAAAATTGTCAGACGAATATGCATAACAAGCATTTACTGCTGTGATTGGTTGAATGAATTTGCATCAGAAGATCTCATTATGAAATTGAATTTGTGTAGTTTGAGAGTTCTAGTTATGTCCATGCATAAACACCTTTAAAGAAACATTTGTTTTAAAATCGGTGACCATACATAAAAAACATAGGACCCATTAGGACATCCTCTTTTTTGGGAAGTCAGTTAAAACTCATGTTTGTGTCTTCAGTTGTGTAGGTTGGTAGGCTGTGTGAGTTATCCATTCAGTCAGTCACATAACAGCTTCATACTAACATAACACACAATTATATGCCTAATACGGTCCATAAAATTGTCAGACGAATATGCATAACAAGCATTTACTGCTGTGATTGGTTGAATGAATTTGCATCAGAAGATCTCATTATGAAATTGAATTTGTGTAGTTTGACAGTTCTAGTTATGTCCATGCATAAACACCTTTAAAGAAACATTTGTTTTAAAATCGGTGACCATACATAAAAAACATAGGACCCATTAGGACATCCTCTTTTTTGGAAAGTCAGTTAAAACTCATGTTTGTGTCTTCAGTTGTGTAGGTTGGTAGGCTGTGTGAGTTATCCATTCAGTCAGTCACATAACAGCTTCATACTAACATACCAAACAATTATATGCCTAAAACGGTCCATAAAATTGTCAGACGAATATGGCCCTATAAAACGACGACTATAAAATAATGTGAGGTCTTTTAATCCTTCATAAATCGCCATTTGAAATTTGCCATAATGGCTGCTTAAAATAGTCCTAAAAGAACTCCGGACAGTGAATTTATGAAGTATTGCGGAGATAAACATCAGGTTTTAACGTAAAAAATGTAAATCCTTTTATTTTTAAGCTTACATAAAAAAAAAATCAGTGCTTATTACAATTATTTGGAGAAAGTGTCGAGGCTCCAGGTGCTTATGCCACTCTTTTAGAGCATAAATAAACATTATTTAATGGGATCTTTTTTTGTTTGAAAGAAATGTTACGTACTGTCGATTTATTTTCGATGGATCCCATTTTTTAGGTATTGGCGATGGCTCCCATTTGCTATTCTCATTGAATCCCATATTTCGGCTTATTTTGTAAACTTCTCACCGTGAAAACATAGCTTCATTGCCATTGCACCTTGTTTGGATAAACTGTCATGACAACTCACGTTTCACTCTGAGATTTTTTACATAATAGTACCTACTACTCTTTACTAAGAAACTTGTGAGCCCTTTGAGATAACGAAGCTACGAAAAGTTCGTATGTGTTTGTGTGTGCTTCTCTTAGATACGTGAACCATTGTAATTCACTAGCAGCTTGTAGTCTAGCTTTGTGCCTGGTTGATGGTGATAGGCTCACCTTACATGGGGCTTAACATAACTGGTGAATTGTGGGTGTACTGTAGGTGTACTGCAGGTGAACTGTAGGTGTATAGTAGGTGTACCTCTACCTAAACAGTCGGAGAATACACGCGTGATGTTATGTTCTCAAAAATCCATAAACTAAAAGCACACAGTTTGTCCGTCACCTAAACAGCGGTGTTCAGATATTTATCGCTCAACATAAATCGAATACACGGCTCTTCCAGTAATGCGTATTCCCATAAATTCTCACATATTGACATTGAACCGGTCCCTTACATTGAAAACCCTCGTATCTTTTGTCGAATGTTTCCCCCAAATATAACGAAAAATGCCTGAAATGCTCCGGCAAGATTCAATATCGTAAAGGGCTAAAGGGTCACTCCTAAGTCATTGTATAGAAGAATAATAGTCGTTATTGATGCCCGAAATCTGTCTTTGCTGTTTCTAATCATCTCTTTTATTTAAGGTCTCGTTTGTAAGTGACATTCGTCAGATGTTTCTTTCAATACAAAAAGTAAATTTTTGTTCTGTTTTTGCAAATTCTTAATTTAATGAGTAATTTAATTCATTTAAAGTGTATTATTCGTTGAGATACATTTATTTTATTTAGAGAGATGTGGCGGTGAAAATTAATATTACATGGTCTTTGTTTTGAGCATAAAGAAAAGCGAATAAATGTAAAGGATTTCTTTAATTAAATAGGTACGGCTCAAAGGTATGAAACCGAATCTAATATTAGACAACAATTGAATTACTCTCATTTAGCTTTATATTATACCAAGGTGGGCGATAACGATGTTTTATACAAATTTATTTACTATCTAAATAATCCACAAAAATATTTAAAATAATGCTCAGTATGGTTATGTGGCCACTTGCAATACCCTAAATTCTTAAGAAGATTACTAACACCGCATTGCACTCGGCACCGTGAGATTCACCTTCTCAGCAAATCGATGGCGTGGGACCGAAGATCGGGCAATAGCAGTGATTAATATTGATATAGTGAATTAAAGAAAGAAAGAAAAATTACTTATTTGTGACCCGCACAGGAGACACGAGAAAAAGCTTAAAATTAAACAATAATTTAAAAAAAAAACCCCGTGCGAGACCAAAAAGGCTCCTATCTCAGCATATGCAGCGATATCCGAAAAATAAATAACGCTACGCTGATATTCTGATAGGGCCCGCTGTTGATGCCACGGACACACTTACGGAGACGGAAATACTATAATAAAATAAAATAGATATAAATAACAAACAAAATGGAATAAACACAGAAGGTATAGTTATGTGTGAGTATAATACAAATATATAAATAAAACATTAAATGTAGGTATACCTGAGTAGACCGACGACGTCCGCAATGCTCAATTATCATTTGTCGAACGAAACCATAGACAAACGACAGAGCGCGCGGAGCAAAGAGTAATTTAATTTATTTTATTTTATTAGTAATTCACTCTTGTTTCTCACATCGAGCAATTGTCACGCATCTTAATTGTGCCGATATAATGTAATAATTACTTTAATTAAATTCATTAAGCAAATTATATCGGTTCTATTTGTATCCTCGACTGCAGCCGTACGATTTTTTTTTCACGCCGCCTTTTTTTGTGATTAATATTTTTGTGTTTTAACTTTATAAACGCGGAACGCTAGAAAACCTATGTACCTTAACCAATCATCCTGCCTGTATTAGGGTTAGGTAGACGGGCACCTATTGTAGGTATACCCACAATTTTGACAGGTATGTTTCAGTCCCATAAAATATGGGACAAGCCTATTGCCATCAACCGGGCATAAGTCCACACTCCAGGCTGCTCTTGAGAAATTCAAGATGTTGAAATCCAATAACACCTTGCCCTACCTCGGAATCGGGCTCAGAACCTCATACTCTGCAGTAGAACTTGCGAGCACTAAACCAACGAGGCAGTCCAATAAAAATCCTTATTACCGTTCCATTCTTGTAAGTGCATATTTGCCATTAGCAGACACTGCGCACATCAGTAATGAAAATGTAAATCTAACTCTTTAATTCCTTAATTTAAAGCTTCAAGCTTTTAGTAATATCATTCTTTACCCTAGAGGGCAAAGTCCGGGTTGTTAATTCTCAAAAACCAATTTTATTTGGTAAAATATTCGGGCAAATAGATTTAAGGTTTTTAGTTTCTATGCTGGTTTCATTAAGTTGGAGTGTTATGGGTAAATGAGTGGCGGAAAATCCTTCATTTAGAGTTTATCTAGCTATCCAATGTATTTCGCAGTGGTAGTTATGGACGTGATTCTTTGTTGATAGGTACGTAAACATTACTCGAATTAATTAGACGGAGTGATAGTGTAATTAAATTAATTTATGACACTTCTTTTGTTTGTGTGGACTGCCTGTCGTTTGGTTGTGTGGTGAGTTTATTTGTGACAACGCCGGTTTATCACGCGTAAAGTGCAATACAACATTTTTTCACTTAAAAAAATTAGTACACGGGTTAAAAGGACCATCAAAAATCACTTAAGAAGAAAGTAGAATCTTATTAGCGATGGTGATGTTCTAAATGCGATAAAAAGTTAGGCATTGATCACAAGAAATACCAGTACCGCTTGGCATTCCCATACATTTTTCCAATCGCTATGTTGCCAAAGCGATTGATAAAATGGTTGGCTTTCGTTGATATACTGGCTTTTGTCTTGTTTTTGTTATTTAGTACTTACCTAGTGCCCATTCAACACTAAAATCAATTAACTTGTTTTTATTTTTTAGTTGATTTTTTAATTTACTTTGTGACAAGGCAGGTGTGGGTTTTAATTTTTTTTCAATATTTATTTTTTATATCATACCTTTTAGTGATACTTAAAACGATATTTTTGCAAACGCACAAGTGCCACGAAAGATAAATTTTAAAGTGGAAAACATCTATCCATCCATTCAAACTATCGCATTTATAACATTGGCGTACCTACCTAGACATAGATGTTGTCTTCAAGAAGCAAGCGTGGTAACGAATAAGCGCTGCGAATAAGCCTAGGTTATTTTTTAATAAGTTTTCTATGAGATATTGAATAGTACCTACTGTTATAATATTAATTATTTAATTTATTTTGTTATGTTAGTATTATTAGTGAACGAATGCATATATTGAATACTATTGTAATATATTTTTGTCATGTACTAGCAAGCTCTAGAGGATGATAGTATACGTAGTCAAACTTTTATGAAAAAAGAAAAGAAACGTTTTATTTTATGAACTATATCTCTATATATACTATAGCTCCCCATTACATGTTGTTTAATTTTATTTTCACCAACCTAGGTTACCTGAAATAACGCAACGCTTCTAACGATACCACATACATTGATATGGGTTAAGCCGTTTAGACATTATGGTAGTAGGTGTAGGGTAGGTGTAGGGTAGGTGTAGGGTAGGTGTAGGGTAGGTGTAGGGTAGGTGTAGGGTATGTGTAGGGTAGGTGTAGGGTAGGTGTAGGGTAGGTGTAGGGTAGGTGTAGGGTAGGTGTAGGGTAGGTGTAGGGTAGGTGTAGGGTAGGTGTAGGGTAGGTGTAGGGTAGGTGTAGGGTAGGTGTAGGGTAGGTGTAGGGTAGGTGTAGGGTAGGTGTAGGGTAGGTGTAGGGTAGGTGTAGGGTAGGTATAGGGTAGGTGTAGGGTAGGTGTAGGGTAGGTGTAGGGTAGGTATAGGGTAGGTGTAGGGTAGGAGTAGGGTAGGAGTAGGGTAGGTGTAGGGTAGGTGTAGGGTAGGTGTAGGGTAGGTGTAGGGTAGGTGTAGGGTAGGTGTAGGGTAGGTGTAGGGTAGGTGTAGGGTAGGTGTAGGGTAGGTGTAGGGTAGGTGTAGGGTAGGTGTAGGGTAGGTGTAGGGTAGGTGTAGGGTAGGTGTAGGGTAGGTGTAGGGTAGGTGTAGGGTAGGTGTAGGGTAGGTGTAGGGTAGGTGTAGGGTAGGTGTAGGGTAGGTGTAGGGTAGGTGTAGGGTAGGTGTAGGGTAGGTGTAGGGTAGGTGTAGGGTAGGTGTAGGGTAGGTGTAGGGTAGGTGTAGGGTAGGTGTAGGGTAGGTGTAGGGTAGGTGTAGGGTAGGTGTAGGGTAGGTGTAGGGTAGGTGTAGGGTAGGTGTAGGGTAGGTGTAGGGTAGGTGTAGGGTAGGTGTAGGGTAGGTGTAGGGTAGGTGTAGGGTAGGTGTAGGGTAGGTGTAGGGTAGGTGTAGGGTAGGTGTAGGGTAGGTGTAGGGTAGGTGTAGGGTAGGTGTAGGGTAGGTGTAGGGTAGGTGTAGGGTAGGTGTAGGGTAGGTGTAGGGTAGGTGTAGGGTAGGTGTAGGGTAGGTGTAGGGTAGGTGTAGGGTAGGTGTAGGGTAGGTGTAGGGTAGGTGTAGGGTAGGTGTAGGGTAGGTGTAGGGTAGGTGTAGGGTAGGTGTAGGGTAGGTGTAGGGTAGGTGTAGGGTAGGTGTAGGGTAGGTGTAGGGTAGGTGTAGGGTAGGTGTAGGGTAGGTGTAGGGTAGGTGTAGGGTAGGTGTAGGGTAGGTGTAGGGTAGGTGTAGGGTAGGTGTAGGGTAGGTGTAGGGTAGGTGTAGGGTAGGTGTAGGGTAGGTGTAGGGTAGGTGTAGGGTAGGTGTAGGGTAGGTGTAGGGTAGGTGTAGGGTAGGTGTAGGGTAGGTGTAGGGTAGGTGTAGGGTAGGTGTAGGGTAGGTGTAGGGTAGGTGTAGGGTAGGTGTAGGGTAGGTGTAGGGTAGGTGTAGGGTAGGTGTAGGGTAGGTGTAGGGTAGGTGTAGGGTAGGTGTAGGGTAGGTGTAGGGTAGGTGTAGGGTAGGTGTAGGGTAGGTGTAGGGTAGGTGTAGGGTAGGTGTAGGGTAGGTGTAGGGTAGGTGTAGGGTAGGTGTAGGGTAGGTGTAGGGTAGGTGTAGGGTAGGTGTAGGGTAGGTGTAGGGTAGGTGTAGGGTAGGTGTAGGGTAGGTGTAGGGTAGGTGTAGGGTAGGTGTAGGGTAGGTGTAGGGTAGGTGTAGGGTAGGTGTAGGGTAGGTGTAGGGTAGGTGTAGGGTAGGTGTAGGGTAGGTGTAGGGTAGGTGTAGGGTAGGTGTAGGGTAGGTGTAGGGTAGGTGTAGGGTAGGTGTAGGGTAGGTGTAGGGTAGGTGTAGGGTAGGTGTAGGGTAGGTGTAGGGTAGGTGTAGGGTAGGTGTAGGGTAGGTGTAGGGTAGGTGTAGGGTAGGTGTAGGGTAGGTGTAGGGTAGGTGTAGGGTAGGTGTAGGGTAGGTGTAGGGTAGGTGTAGGGTAGGTGTAGGGTAGGTGTAGGGTAGGTGTAGGGTAGGTGTAGGGTAGGTGTAGGGTAGGTGTAGGGTAGGTGTAGGGTAGGTGTAGGGTAGGTGTAGGGTAGGTGTAGGGTAGGTGTAGGGTAGGTGTAGGGTAGGTGTAGGGTAGGTGTAGGGTAGGTGTAGGGTAGGTGTAGGGTAGGTGTAGGGTAGGTGTAGGGTAGGTGTAGGGTAGGTGTAGGGTAGGTGTAGGGTAGGTGTAGGGTAGGTGTAGGGTAGGTGTAGGGTAGGTGTAGGGTAGGTGTAGGGTAGGTGTAGGGTAGGTGTAGGGTAGGTGTAGGGTAGGTGTAGGGTAGGTGTAGGGTAGGTGTAGGGTAGGTGTAGGGTAGGTGTAGGGTAGGTGTAGGGTAGGTGTAGGGTAGGTGTAGGGTAGGTGTAGGGTAGGTGTAGGGTAGGTGTAGGGTAGGTGTAGGGTAGGTGTAGGGTAGGTGTAGGGTAGGTGTAGGGTAGGTGTAGGGTAGGTGTAGGGTAGGTGTAGGGTAGGTGTAGGGTAGGAGTTTTTATGGCAAAAAAAAGTTTGCCGGGTCAGCTAGTATTATACTATATAAAACTGCATTACCACTGACTGACTGATTGACATAATTGTTCTCCCAGATGGTGAAGGGGGAGGTGGGTATATTTTGACAGATTCGTAAACAAGTCACTCTCGCGAGTATGGGAAAAGTCCCAAACCTCCCCTTTTCCTCCCCCCTCCTCCCCCCCTCTATCGTATCTCGGAAACTAAGGTACCCGTAGAATGTTTTTTTTACGGATTCGTTTAGAGGAGGCTCGCAAAAGTAAAAACCATTTTTCAAAGTTGACCCCCTCGCCCCCCTTCTCCCCCCCTTTAAGCGGATCTCGAAAGTTGAGAGACTTGGAACATTTCTTTTTTCAGATTCATATAAAGGGGCAATGCTATAGTCACAAACAAACCATTTTTCAAAGTTGACCCCCTTCCCCCCCCTTCTCCCCCCTCCCCCCCCGTTTTGGCAAATCTTTTTTTTTGTTTTTTTTTACGGAATCGTTTAGAGGAGGCTCGGCAAAGTAAAAACCATTTTTCAAAGTTGACCCCCTCGCCCCCTTCTCCCCCCCTTTAAGCGTATCTCGGAAGTTGAGAGACTTGGAACATTTCTTTTTTCAGATTCATATAAAGGGGCAATGCTTTAGTCACAAACGAACCAGTTTTCAAAGTTGACCCCCTTGCCCCCCTTCTTCCCCCCCCCCCCCCGTTTAGGCGATTTTTTTTTTTTCAGTTTTTTTTAAGGATTCGTTTAGAGGAGGCTCGGAAAAGTAAAAGCCATTCTTCAAAGTTGACCCCATCGCCCCCCTTCTCCCCCCCTTTAAGCGGATCTCGGAAGTTGAGAGACTTGGAACATTTCTTTTTTCAGTTTCATTTAAAGGGGCAATGCTATAGTCACAAACGAACCAGTTTTCAAAGTTGACCCCCTTGCCCCCCTTCTCCCCCCTCCCCCCCCGTTTTGGCGAATCTTTTTTTTTTGTTTTTTTTACGGAATCGTTTAGAGGAGGCTCGGAAAAGTAAAAACCATTTTCCAAAGTTGACCCCCTCGCCCCCCTTCTCCCCCCCTTTAAGCGGATCTCGGAAGTTGAGAGACTTGGAACATTTCTTTTTTCAGTTTCATATAAAGGGGCAATGCTATAGTCACAAACAAAACATTTTTCAAAGTTGACCCCCTTGCCCCCCATCTCCCCCCTCCCCACCCCCCCGTTTTGGCGAATCTTTTTTTTGTTTTTTTTACGGATTCAGCGTAGGGATCCCGAGTGGAGCGAACCTACGAGACCGAGTGCAGCGCAGGGGGGAGGTGGCGAGCGAAGCGAGCCGGCGACCTCCGTAGCGTAACGAAGGTTGAGTGGGTGAAGCGAAACTCAGTGCCTGGCGACGACAAGCAAACATTAGGGTTGATGTTTTTTGGAACAAAGTGTAGGGTAGGTGTTGGGTAGGTGTAGGGTAGGTGTAGGGTAGGTGTAGGGTTGGTGTAGGGTAGGTGTAGGGTAGGTGTAGGGTAGGTGTAGGGTAGGTGTAGGGTAGGTGTAGGGTAGGTGTAGGGTAGGTGTAGGGTAGGTGTAGGGTAGGTGTAGGGTACGTGTAGGGTAGGTGTAGGGTAGGTGTAGGGTAGGTGTAGGGTAGGTGTAGGGTAGGTGTAGGGTGGGTATAGGGTAGGTGTAGGGTAGGTGTAGGGTAGGTGTAGGGTAGGTGTAGGGTAGGTGTAGGGACAAGAACACGCGAGCTGCTTGCAGCTCGCGCACCAAGCAAATACTAGTTATATTATATAAAGCTGGATTACCACTCACTGACTCACTGACTGACTCACTCATTGACATAATTGTTCTCCCAGATGGTGGAGGGGGAGGTGGGTATATTTTGACAGATTCGTAAACAAGTAACTCCCGTGAGTATGGGAAAAGTCCCAAACCTCCCCTTTTCCTCCCCCCTCCTCCCCCCCTCTATCGTATCTCGGAAACTAAGGTACCCGTATTTTTTGTTTTTTACGGATTCGTTTAGAGGAGGCTCGGAAAAGTAAAAACCATTTTTCAAAGTTGACCCCCTCGCCCCCCTTTCCCCACCCTTTAAGCGGATCTCGGAAGTTGAGAGACTTGGAACATTTCTTTTTTCAGATTCATATAAAGGGGCAATGCTAAAGTCACAAACAAACCATTTTTCAAAGTTGACCCCCTCGCCCCCCTTTCCCCCCCCGTTTTGGCGAATCTTTTTTTTTTGTTTTTTTTACGGATTCAGCGTAGGGATCCCGAGTGGAGCGAACCTACGAGACCGAGTGCAGCGCAGGGGGGAGGTGGCGAGCGAAGCGAGCCGGCGACCTCCGTAGCGTAACGAAGGTTGAGTGGGTGAAGCGAAACTCAGTGCCTGGCGACGACAAGCAAACATTAGGGTTATGTTTTTTGGAACAAAGTGTAGGGTAGGTGTAGGGTAGGTGTAGGGTAGGTGTAGGATAGGTGTAGGGTAGGTATAGGGTAGGTGTAGGGTAGGTGTAGGGTAGGTGTAGGGTAGGTGTAGGGTAGGTGTAGGGTAGGTGTAGGGTAGGTGTAGGGTAGGTGTAGGGTAGGTGTAGGGTAGGTGTAGGGTAGGTGTAGGGTAGGTGTAGGGTAGGTGTAGGGTAGGTGTAGGGTAGGTGTAGGGTAGGTGTAGGGTAGGTGTAGGGTAGGTGTAGGTGTAGGGACAACAACACGCGAGCTGCTTGCAGCTCGCGCACCAAGCAAATACTAGGTGTAGGGTAGATGTAGGGTAGGTGTAGGGTAGGTGTAGGGTAGGTGTTGGGTGGGTGTAGGGTAGGTGTAGGGTAGGTGTAGGGTAGGTGTAGGGTAGGTGTAGGGTAGGTGTAGGGTAGGTGTAGGGTAGGTGTAGGGTAGGTGTAGGGCAGGTGTAGGGTAGGTGTAGGGTAGGTGTAGGGTAGGTGTAGGGTAGGTGTAGGGTAGGTGTAGGGTAGGTGTAGGGTAGGTGTAGGGTAGGTGTAGGGTAGGTGTAGGGTAGGTGTAGGGTAGGTGTAGGGTAGGTGTAGGGTAGGTGTAGGGTAGGTGTAGGGTAGGTGTAGGGTAGGTGTAGGGTAGGTGTAGGGTAGGTGTAGGGTAGGTGTAGGGTAGGTGTAGGTTAGGTGTAGGGTAGGTGTAGGGTAGGTGTAGGGTAGGTGTAGGGTAGGTGTAGGGTAGGTGTAGGGTAGGTGTAGGGTAGGTGTAGGGTAGGTGTAGGGTAGGTGTAGGGTAGGTGTAGGGTAGGTGTAGGGTAGTTGTAGGGTAGGTGTAGGGACAACAACACGCGAGCTGCTTGCAGCTCGCGCACCAAGCGAATACTAGTTATATTATATAAAACTGCATTACCACTGACTGACTCACTCACTCATTGACATAATTGTTCTCCCAGATGGTGGAGGGGGAGGTGGGTATATTTTGACAGATTCGTAAACAAGTTACTCTCGGGAGTATGGGAAAAGTCCCAAACCTCCCCTTTTCCTCCCCCCTCCTCCCCCCCTCTATCGTATCTCGGAAACTAAGGTACCCATAGTATGTTTTTTTTACGGATTCGTTTAGAGGAGGCTCGCAAAAGTAAAAACCATTTCTCAAAGTTGACCCCCTCGCCCCCCTTCTCCCCCCTTTTAAGCGGATCTCGAAAGTTGGAACATTTGGAACATTTCTTTTTTCAGATTCATATAAAGGGGCAATGCTATAGTCACAAACAAACCATTTTTCAAAGTTGACCCCCTTGCCCCCCTTCTCCGCCCTCGCCCCCCCGTTTTGGCGAATCTTTTTTTTTTGTTTTTTTTACGGATTCGTTTAGAAGGGGCTCGGAAACGTAAAAACCATTTTTCAAAGTTGACCCCCTCGCCCCCCTTTTCCCCCCCTTTAAGCGGATCTCGGAAGATGAGAGACTTGGAACATTTCTTTTTTCAGATTCATATAAAGGGGCAATGCTATAGTCACAAACAAACCATTTTTCAAAGATGACCCCCTTGTCCCCCTTCTCCCCCCTCCCCCCCCCTCGTTTTGGCGAATCTTTTTTTTGTTTTTTTTACGGATTCGTTTAGAGGAGGCTCGGAAAAGTAAAAACCATTTTTCAAAGTTGACCCCCTCGCCCTCCTTCTCCCCCCCTATAAGCGGATCTCGGAAGTTGAGAGACTTGGAACATTTCTTTTTTCAGATTCATATAAAAGGGCAATGCTATAGTCACAAACAAACCATTTTTCAGAGTTGACCCCCTTGCCCCCCTTTCCTCCCCCGTTTTGGCGAATCATTTTTTTCAGTTTTTTTTACAGATTCAGCGTAGGGATCCCGAGTGGAGCGAACCTACGAGACCGAGTGCAGCGCGTAGCGTAACGAAGGTTGAGTGGGTGAAGCGAAACTCAGTGCCTGGCGACGACAAGCAAACATTAGGGTTATGTTTTTTGGAACAAAGTTTAGGGTAGGTGTAGGGTAGGTGTAGGGTAGGTGTAGGGTAGGTGTAGGGTAGGTGTAGGGTAGGTGTAGGGTAGGTGTAGGTTAGGTGTAGGGTAGGTGTAGGGCAGGTGTAGGGTAGGTGTAGGGCAGGTGTAGGGTAGGTGTAGGGACAACAACACGCGAGCTGCTTGCAGCTCGCGCACCAAGCAAATACTAGTTATTATATTATACTATATAAAACTGCATTACCACTGACTGACTGATTGACATAATTGTTCTCCCAGATGGTGAAGGGGGAGGTGGGTATATTTTGACAGATTCGTAAACAAGTCACTCTCGCGAGTATGGGAAAAGTCCCAAACCTCCCCTTTTCCTCCCCCCTCCTCCCCCCCTCTATCGTATCTCGGAAACTAAGGTACCCGTAGAATGTTTTTTTTACGGATTCGTTTAGAGGAGGCTCGCAAAAGTAAAAACCATTTTTCAAAGTTGACCCCCTCGCCCCCCTTCTCCCCCCCTTTAAGCGGATCTCGAAAGTTGAGAGACTTGGAACATTTCTTTTTTCAGATTCATATAAAGGGGCAATGCTATAGTCACAAACAAACCATTTTTCAAAGTTGACCCCCTTCCCCCCCCTTCTCCCCCCTCCCCCCCCGTTTTGGCAAATCTTTTTTTTTGTTTTTTTTTACGGAATCGTTTAGAGGAGGCTCGGCAAAGTAAAAACCATTTTTCAAAGTTGACCCCCTCGCCCCCTTCTCCCCCCCTTTAAGCGTATCTCGGAAGTTGAGAGACTTGGAACATTTCTTTTTTCAGATTCATATAAAGGGGCAATGCTTGAGTCGGAATCATTTTTCAAAGTTGACCCCCTTGCCCCCCTTCCCCCGACCCCCCCCCCCGTTTTTTTTTTCAGTTTTTTTTACGGATTCAGCGTAGGGATCCCGAGTGGAGCGAACCTACGAGACCGAGTGCAGCGCAGGGGGGAGGTGGCGAGCGAAGCGAGCCGGCGACCTCCGTAGCGTAACGAAGGTTGAGTGGGTGAAGCGAAACTCAGTGCCTGGCGACGACAAGCAAACATTAGGGTTATGTTTTTTGGAACAAAGTTTAGGGTAGGTGTAGGGTAGGTGTAGGGTAGGTGTAGGGTAGGTGTAGGGTAGGTGTAGGGTAGATGTAGGGTAGGTGTAGGGTAGGTGTAGGGTAGGTGTAGGGTAGGTGTAGGGTAGGTGTAGGGTAGGAGTAGGGTAGGTGTAGGGTAGGTGTAGGGTAGGTGTAGGGTAGGTGTAGGGTAGGTGTAGGGTAGGTGTAGGGTAGGTGTAGGGTAGGTGTAGGGTAGGTGTAGGGTAGGGTAGGTGTAGGGTAGGTGTAGGGTAGGTTAAGGAATACTTCTCAAAAACACGACAAAGCCGCGAGCTGCTTGCAGCTCGCGCACCAAGCAAATACTAGTTATACTATATAAAACTGCATTACCACTGACTGACTGACATAATTGTTCTCCCAGATGGTGGATGGGGAGGTGGGTATATTTTGACAGATTCGTAAACAAGTGACTCTCGCGAGTTTGGGAAAAGTCCCAAACCTCCCCTTTTCCTCCCCCCTCCTCCCCCCCTCTATCGTATCTCGGAAACTAAGGTACCCGTAGTATGTTTTTTTTACGGATTCGTTTAGAGGAAGCTCGGAAAAGCAAAAACCATTTTTCAAATTTGACCCCCTCGCCCCCCTTCTCCCCCCCTTTAAGCGGATCTCGGAAGTTGAGAGACTTGGAACATTTCTTTTTTCAGATTCATATAAAGGGGCAATGCTATAGTCACAAACATACCATTTTTCAAAGTTGACCCCCTTGCCCCCCTTCTCCCCCCTGCCCCCCGTTTTGGCAAATCTTTTTTTTTTGTTTTTTTTTACGGAATCGTTTAGAGGAGGCTCGGAAAAGTAAAAACCATTTTCAAAGTTGACCCCCTCGCCCCCCTTTCCCCCCCCTTTAAGCGGATCTCGGAAGTTGAGAGACTTGGAACATTTCTTTTTTCAGATTCATATAAAGGGGCAATGCTAAAGTCACAAACAAACGTGTTCTTTTACCAAAATTAGCTTGCTGTCAGGTTAAATATTATTATTTTTTAATTTCGTTTTTATGTGTATTTTTTTAATTTTATTTTTTTGGTAAGACTGTCGTAGGTATCGTTTACTGTTATTATCGGAGCTGATGAAGATTGCTACTATCTTTGCATTATATAGAGTTAATCTTTCTAGTAGTATATAGCAGCATAGCCAGCATTGTGTGAGTACCATGTACTTCAGAGCTATCATTGTCTAGATACCTACGTCTTCTATTGACTTGAATGACTCCGGTGGTTGAGAGTATGTCATGCCCACTCAAATGTCTCGCCGATGGTGGCGCGTGTGTCGGATCATTTAGCTCCCTTCAAAATGGTTGAGCTGAATGGTGCTGATACATGTGTCATGTTCGTGAACGGGCGCTGTCGGTTGGGACTGGTCATCTCTTAGCTGCCATGGTTTATTTTAATTGATTCTAATTTTATTTCTGAATTGTCTTTTTATATTTACTATGGACACTTTTAACTTTCTACATCGTTCTCACATAATGTGTAATCTCAACATGAATGATGTAACAAATGATTTGTAATAATTACCTAATTGAAAAAGAGTGTCCATGGAGTTTCTTGCCCGTTCTTCTCCATAGAGATCTACGCCTTGGAATGGGCATCTACGGTACTTTCACAGTTATTATGTCTTGTGACTGGGACTGTAGCACCATAATTTTGTAATATTTTATTTTGTCTTTTGACAATTCAAAAGTGCCTGTAACTGGCCTACTTGAAATAAAGTGCTTTGACTTTGACTTTGACTTTGACTTTGAAACCATTTTTCAAAGTTGACATCTTTTTTTTGTTTTTTTTTACGGATTCAGCGTAGGGATCCCGAGTGGAGCGAACCTATGAGACCGAGTGCAGCGCAGGGGGGAGGTAGCGAGCGGAGCGAGCCGGCGACCTCCGTAGCGTAACGAAGGTTGAGTGGGTGCAGCGAAACTCAGTGCCTGGCGACGACAAGCAAACATTAGGGTTATGTTTTTTGGAACAAAGTTTAGGGTAGGTGTAGGGTAGGTGTAGAGTAGGTGTAGGGTAGGTGTAGGGTAGGTGTAGGGTAGGTGTAGGGTAGGTGTAGGGTAGGTGTAGGGTAGGTGTAGGGTAGGTGTAGGGTAGGTGTAGGGTAGGTGTAGGGTAGGTGTAGGGTAGGTGTAGGGTAGGTGTAGGGTAGGTGTAGGGTAGGTGTAGGGTAGGTGTAGGGTAGGTATAGGGTAGGTGTAGGGTAGGTGTAGGGTAGGTGTAGGGTAGGTGTAGGGTAGGTGTAGGGTAGGTGTAGCGTAGGTGTAGGGTAGGTGTAGGGTAGGTGTAGGGTAGGTGTAGGGTAGGTGTAGGGTTGGTGTAGGGTAGGTGTAGGGTAGGTGTAGGGTAGGTGTAGGGTAGGTGTAGGGTAGGTGTAGGGTAGGTGTAGGGTAGGTGTAGGGTAGGTGTAGGGTAGGTGTAGGGTAGGTGTAGGGCAGGTGTTGGGTAGGTGTAGGGTAGGTGTAGGGTAGGTTAAGGAATACTTCTCAAAAACACGACAAAGCCGCGAGCTGCTTGCAGCTCGCGCACCAAGCAAATACTAGTATATATATAAAAGGCAAAAGTAATTGACTGATGTATCAACGCACAGGCCAAACCCTTAGGGCTAGAAACTTAAAATTTCTCACACGTATTCCTCTTATGATGTAAGCATCCACTAAGGAAGGAGTTTTCAAAATTCAACCCCCAAGGGTGTGAAATAGGGGATTAAAGTTTGTATGAAACTTTTTATTCCTTGGACATATTTTCTTGAAATTTCGTAAGAATTGAGAACGACAAAAATAATGAGTTAGTTATTTCAGCGTTTTCCAAAATGCAACCCCTAAGAGGGAAAAATAGTTGATGAAAGTTTTAAATAAACGCACAGGCCAAACCCTTAGGGCTAGAAACTTAAAAGTTCGCACAAGTATTCCTCTTATGACGTAGGCATCCATTAAAGAAGGATTTTTCAAAATTCAAACCCCAAGGTTGTGAAACCTTGGACATATTTGCATGAAATTTCGTATAAATTGAGTACGGTAAAAATAATGGGTTAGGTATTTCAGCGTTTTTCAAAATTCGACGCCTAAGAGGGTCAAATAGGTCTTCTATCTTCTATCTATCTATATATATTAGGTGAAAGTCCAATTCAACCCCTAAGAGGTTAAAATAGGGAATTGAAGTTTTAAACAAACGCACAGGCCAAACCCTTAGGGCTAGAAACTTAAAATTTCGCACACGTTTTCCTCTTATACGTAGGCATCCACCAAGGAAAGATTTTTCAAAATTCTACCGGTAAGGGGGTGAAATAGGGGATTAAAGTTTGTATTAAACAGTGAGTTAAGTATTTCAGCGTTTTCCAAAATTCAACCCCTAAGAATGTAAAATATGGGCAGAAAGTTTTAAATAAACACACAGGCGAAACCCTTAGGGCTAGAGAAATAAAATTCGCACACCTATTCCTCTTATGACGTAGGATGTTTTTTGACGTAACTTTCTTTGTGTGCAAAATGGCGCAAACTTGCTGAACCTAAGAATGCTGAACGTTCAAAGTCACCGGATATATTTGGAGAATTTGATATCACTATAGTGACATATGTCTCATCGAAGAAACGATGAGCGTCTCTGAGAACGCCTTTGAGATGAGCACAAATAATGACACCAAAGAGAAAGTAATACTGACGGAAGAGCAATAGGAAAAGAAGCAGGAAAAGTCAGACGCGGAAGAGGTTCGTTCGGAAGCAGTCCCTCGAACATGAACATCAGCGCAGCCTTCGTGCAGAGCTACTTAATCGTGACGTCATCATCACTTCTTCAAGCTTTCGAGCAGAAAGTCACACAGCCAGCCAGTTCCCAACTCACTGGGATATCATTACCCCGACTTACTGGGGTACAACCGCATACAGGTTCAAATCACCGCAAACTCTGCGACTTCCGGTTCCGACTCACGGGAACCAACCTTCAACTGTCCTGGCACGTATCACAAGATGTACGGACGACTCAACCAGCTATCGACCTCCAGTCTCCGGAGGGGAGTGATATAGCGGCACCAACGTCGCCACTTACGAACTAATGACATCACATCATCACATTATCAGCCTTTTAATGTTCCCACTGCTGGGACACAGGCCTCCTTTCTGTGAGAGGGAATGGGCAGTAATCTACCACGCGGGCCCAGTGCGGGTTGGTGGATGTCACATGTCTTCGAATTTTTGGTTCTAGGACATGCCGGTTTCCTCACGATGTTTTCCTTCTCCGTTTTAAGAGCAGTGCTGATGAAATAATTTACACAAAGTAAAGCGCCTGCCTTTTTTTTTATTTTTTTGCGTGGAGAAATGCTCATGCATACTGCACTACCACGGGGAGATAGTGCAGTTATGTGGGACTCTAACCCACTAAAACACCACGGTGTCCTCCAGTGCCGCTTATGGCGGGAACACGGGCACGCGTTAGCACTCTCCGCGAACCCGCCGCGGCTGTCCGTCACCGGACCCTCCTCGGGGGAGTACCCCCCATCACCGGCGCACCAGAACACACTGTACGCCGTGACCACCCCAGGGACTAATTCAGCACATGGGTGCCAGACGACCCCGTGTATGGCACCCTTGGTCCCACTGTGACGGGTCGAGGTCAATGGCCCCGCCACCTACCATTTTGCGGCCGCAGGGGATAGGGAGAGTGGCTAACGCTATACCGACACTCCTCTTCCCCTGCGGCCCCACCGCGCGTCTGCCATCAGACGGTGGCGACCCCGTCTAGGCCGCGGAAGGTAGGGAGAGCAGCGCACCGCAATACCGGCACTCCTCTCCCGCCGCGGCCTCCAACCCTCAGCCGCGATATCGTATGGGACCTGAAAATCTCCATAAGACATCGCGGCCCGCCCCAGTTGCGATGTCGCCTGTTACCAAGCGGCACCGCAACCTACTAGTTGGCCGCTACGTCACCGGCTTAATCGGCAAAAGCCCTGACGAGCGGCCCCTCCTCGGGTTCCTCTTCGCTTCACCGTGGGTGACCAAGCCACGGTTACTGAGCCCCCCCGCCTCGACAAAGCGGGAACCCACCGGGGGGGAAAGCGCCTGCCTGGGCTCGAACCCACAACCTACAACTAACTAATGACATGACGTCACACAAATCCTGCATCGCGAAAACATAGTTTTCGGTGTGATTTGGACACATACAACAGTCCGACAATAACCGTTGGGCAGTTGCCTGAACCCTCCCTTTGAGGATCCTCCCTTTTCTATGGAGGTTTGTGGGACTTTACACCCTGTTCCGCATACCTTCAAACTAGAATTATAGGTATATCCATATCCATCTATCTATATATCCATCAAATAAAAAAAACACACTACTGAGATAACAATGTGCTATTCCAAACTATAACCTATCTCTGTGCCTAATTTTATCCAGATTCAGCCATTCTGAAACATCCATCCATCCAAACTTTCGCATTTATAATAATCTATATATATAAAAGGCAATGTCCCGACTGACATATCAACGCCCAGCCTAAACCACTAACGATAGAAGTTTGAAATTTTGGGAGGACGTTGATTTTATACATACTGTAGGCGTCATTTAAGAAAGGATTTTTGGAAATTCATCCTCTAAAGGGGTGAAATAGGGGATTATAGTTTGTATGAAACTCTGTCATTTTTAATTTGAAATGAATAAAATGTGGTATTTAGCGTCTAAATTTAAAATAATAAAATACGTCTTTAAGGATTTTTTGAATTCCATCCCTTATAGGGTTAAAAATAGGTGTTAAAATAATAATTTATCTTTATTTCAGACGAAAGTCCATACATTTTTACAGATACAAAGTTAGTAGGGTTGTTAGTAGTACACATAAAAATAAAACATAACAAGGTGTTAGTAATTTGTTAGTAAACAAAACAAGTTAATAATAAATACCGGAGTCTATTTCCTATTTCTGAGCAGGTGTACACTTGCCCAGTACACAGTAAAAGGACTGTTTATTTTGCACGCTAACGTTTTGAGGACAGTGTTGGTGCTACCCCGGACCCTGCTCATCATCGATGCAGTTCTTTTCCTAATGATTGAAAAGAAATCATCGACAGAAGCATCCGCAAACATTGCGGAAGCACTGCAGTACCTGGGTTTTCTTAACACTGCCCTCAGAGCGTCATTGTACTGTACACGCAGGGCGTTGTAAGCCCGCCGCGTAAAGCTGATCCACAGACTGCACGTGTAAAATGACTGACAGAAGGCTCTGAAAAGTAGCAGTTTTACATCTGTGGTACAGCGTGCAAATCTGCGAGCCAACATATTGCAGCGGACTGCCAACGCCCTCCTTTCCCTCTCTAGGTCTTCATCGTCCTGTAGCGTATCTGTCAGCATGTGACCCAAATATTTTACTTTATACACCCTCTCTAGAACCGACCCGCCGATCTTAATTGGTGGAACTTTCGAGGGAGCCTTGTTCCCTGCTTTGTATAGCATGAGAACACTCTTACTAGCATTATATTTGAGTCCATGTGACAGGGCATATGATTCACAAATGCCCAGAAGTCTTCTGAGCGCACTCACTGACGGGCTCAGCAGAACCATGTCGTCTGCATAACTAATATTATTGATCATTGTGCCGTCTATTGAACACCCGACCATTGCTCCGCTGAGCCTGCCAATCAGCTGGTTGACAAACAGGTTAAACAAACTCGGGGAGGTCAACCCGCCTTGCCTGACTCCGCATTTCAGATTATATTCCTGACTATGCGAGTTGATCCATCTGACAGCATTCTTTTGATTACTGTACCAATACTTGAGGAGGGATACCAGCTCCCTCGGCACAGTGGTCTCCTCAAGTAGTTTATGCCAAAGAATATCATAAGAAACCAGGTCGAAGGCCCTCGACAGGTCAAGAAAACACGCATATACTGGTGTTTTTCTATCAGTATAGTACCTTACAGTTTGTTTCAGACACATAATTGCCATTTCCGTTGACAGGTTAGGTCTGAAGCCAAACTGCAAGTCATGTATCTGAAGGTGTTCGCTCAGCTGTGCATTAATGAGACTGTCCAGGACCTTCGCCATGGTTGTGGCCAGTGATATCGGGCGGTAATTATGCTTGTCAGATGGATCCCCGTTAAAGTTTGTATGAAAAATAGATTGTTTATTATCAAAATTACATGGAATTCAGTATTTATGCTCTTCAATACAATTAAAGCAACACGTATTTAAGGATTTTTTTAATGTCATCCATTTAAGGGGTAAAAGGGTGTTTAAATTTGAATGAAAAATAAATTGTTTATTAACAAAAAAAAAGAATTTTCAAAATCGGTCCACAATTGACGGAGATATCGGTGAACATACATAAAAAAAAAAACAAGAAGACGAACATAGAACCTCCTCCTTTTTCGAAAGTCGGTTAAAAATTACTTGGAATTTAGTATTTATGCTCTTCAATACAATTAAAGTAACACGTATTGAAGGGTTTTTTGAAATTCATCCCTTAAAGGGGTAAAAAGGGATGCTAAGGTTTGCATGAAAACTAAATTGTTTATTATCAAAATTACTTGAAATTTAATTATTCTGCTCTTCTATACAATTAAACACACAATAATTTAAGAATCATTTGAATTTCATCTCTTAAAGGAAACAGGAAACATCTGTTTATGTGAATGATTACTGGATGTGCTCAGGAGGAAACAGTTTACAGACTATGTCTTTGAGTTTAAACGATTACAATTCCTCTTAAGGTCTGCTTTGCAATGACCATAAATAATTGTCAAGGTCAGTCATTAAGGGTGGCATGCATACATTTAAGGCTAGATTGCTTCCGATACGGGCAATCTTACGTTGACTGTCCCAGAGTCGGCACTAGCTGACTGGTCATTTTGAAAAAAATGGCGGAAAATATCAATTGTGCTTCGATATTTGTAAAGTAAACAGATGCAAAATATTGCTGGTAACCTCCAAGCGGGTGTAACCTACGTCAAGCCATTCTAAATCGCGACCACGAGGAAGACAACTTTTCATCGAAAATCATCATGAGCAAGCTCTGTGAATATGTGAATAACCGAAATTATCACCTCTGTGGCACCGAAAATCCGCGTATAATCCAGACAGAATCATTACATCCGCTCAAAAATACTGCATGGTGTGTTTTTTTACGCTACAGGCGTCATCGGGCCGCCAAACCTCTACTATGGTCGATGAGGACAAAGAGCCATGATCAACATATTTCTCTATCCTTAAAAGGGATAAATTTGAACTAGAGTTCTAAATTATGGTTCCAATAGGATAATGCAACAGCGCTTACTGCACGAGTCACAACCGAAATTCTGAGGGCGGCATTATCCGTACTTGCACTGGCCAGTAAGATCGCCTGAATTAACTGTTCCAGACTTCTTTCTGTGTTTTTTTTTAAGTTACGAGTCTAAGTCAACAAACCTCAGACTACTCTTTTCCTACTCCTCCGGTATTCTTTTCTGATTAATTTCGTTGCGGGATCCAAGACAGTTAAATTCTTTCGCCGGGACTTCGTCGAGCTTCATTGCCTCGACACTTTTTGGTGGTCGCCACTGTTGATTCTGGCTTTCAGGAGTTGCAGTGGTTTGGGAATAGTGCGGTGGGATTGTCCCAATAAAAAAAAAACAAAAAAAAAACCTCAGAACACCTAGAATGAAAGTCTAGCTAGCTCTAGCTTTTATAACCGGAAGGCAGTGCAGTTTTGGCTCATTTTATATCAATTTACACCAAATTTTTATAATTCGATAAAATAATAATGTTAAGCAAATTTTGGGGTCTACGCGAACAAAGACGCGGGCGGAAAACTATGTTTGGATAATAATTTGCAATATCCCACCAGAACTGAAAAAATAAACGAATAAGCCAATATCGTGTAGTCCACGCAGGCGAAGCTGCGAGCGGAAAGCTAGTAATATTATAAGAGGTAAAGTTTGTGTGGTTGTAGGGGTAATCTCTGGATCTACTGAACCAATTTAGATGAAATTTGGCATGGAGATAGTTTGATACCCTATGAAAGACATAGGATAGTTTGTATTCCCTTGCGATGATAAAACACTATATACGCGGGCGAGGCCGCGGGCAGAAGCTAGTCACTAATATTAATGTCGACCGTCATTTTATTTAAACTGAATCATCTGTGTGTAACTAATAAAATATTATGCAAATTTTCGGTGCCATAAAATTTCTGTGTGGAAACTGGGCTGAAATTTTCTAAGCTTGAAAGTTCTTGGATGCCAAAATTATTTGATTTTAGTTCCAGGAAAACATGGATCTCTTTTTGTAAGTTGGTCATACTAGTAACTTTTAGGATGTGAAGCCAAACATATTTGGGCGTTAATATTGATCAATTGTTCGTGTTATTCAGGATCGTTCTTGCGCCGCTGCTTTCAAAACACATTTATTTTCGTGCTCTTTTGCTGTAATTGTATTTGTGTTCACCTTTTAAGCAATGATATGATACTAAAATTGTGTTCCATCGCTTATTAAAAAAAAACTCTCTTGACAATGTGGCTTGTTGATAAGATTGTATTCTCTCTTAAAATATGATTGTCTTCTTAGAATAGGCGTTTTCTAGTGGAGCAGCATTCTCAGACTATGTTTTCCTGGAAGCCGTAATTGCAATTATACTTTTGTTTATAGGAGAGCAGCTTTACTTTTGTTTTCAGATTTGTAGGCTGGTATTTTTAGTGTTTCGTAAGTTATCGAATCAAGTTTAGAAGGTATTGGGTACTTTTGTAAACATTTAAAGTAATAATCTGAAGCCAAACTAAAAAGTTTATCAGATCAAAAACAGAACTTGTTTTTTAATTCAACATCAACTTGCAACAGAAACCTATAAGTTGAAAATCCATTTATAAATGAAAAAAAAACAATTTCAGATAGTCTATAAAAAGAAGCTCGAAACAAACTTGGTTTAATTATTAAGAAAATTGCAGAAAATTTTGTCCGAAATTCTCAACTAATTAGAATTTTCAGTATCGAAAATGGGAATGTGTAGTTTCGATGCACGCCACTGCATTATTCTGCGAATCACGTGGCCGGAGTACGTGAAGTATATTCGAAATTGATCGTCGGCTTTATTCGCCAACCATTCCATATAAGTCCCGATATTGGTTTCGACTGCCAATATTGCAGTTTTTAAGTTTGGTGGAAACGTACCAGCTGTATGGAATTTGTCACTGCGTTGAATTTCGAAAGAATAAAAATAGAGTTGTGTGGGATTGGCTAGATGACTGTCGGGAAATATAATATTGGTTAGTATCCAGAATATCGTGGATATTATTAAAATTACATTTTTGATTACGTAAAAAGATAGGGAAACAGTAGCGTAACAGACGCTACTGTGTACAGCAGTGTAACACAAAATTCAATAAACGGTTTAATACGTTTTCCAACACGGTTTTTAATTCCTTCACCCTCATATAATACATCTGTATTTCAGCAGAACAGCTAAATTCGTGAATGCTTCAATTCTGAGAACGTCAATTTGCACTAATAACCCGTTCCTACTTTACATTTTATGATCTTACTATTTATATACACTGACTTAGATACAACGATCCATTACGATGTAGCAGATTATGGGTTAAATTCAACGAGACGAAAACCGGATATGTGGCGAATTATGGGAGAGTAGTAACCCAAGCTGAATATCTGATTAGGTCACATTGAAAATGATTTATTATACGGATTTAATTTAATAAATACAGACTTGGGATCATTTAATTTGACGGTTTGGCATTTCTTGATTTTAGAATAAAATTTCGTAGTCCGATTCAATTGGTGATACTGGATTTGACAGTTTGTTGTTATTGATGTAATAAACTTATTAATAGTACTCCTATATTTCGCCATTTATGTGAAAGTTATGTTATATATTTGTAATTAGGCAACTAAAGCTCATTAAACTGGCGGAAGGGTTCGTAATACTTTATCATAATACTAGATTAGGGGAAATGGGACAGCGAATCCGGCAACCAACACGATTTTGGCCTAATGTTTTTAAGTTAAAAGCGGATTCGTAAATGACTTTTGGTGTAGGTACGGTATTTATAGATTTACGATGATATTCTGTATGCTTCGTTTACGTAATTGTTGCAAAATATGATTCCGAATTACTCACGCTTCTTGATCTATATGTCCGATGGACTTTTACTACGCATGATTTCAGTTCCATCTCGAAGGAGCAAAAATTGTACAACGATACTCTGTACACTTCTGGTAATAAATTGTAGTTCTAAAAACTAAAAAACACGCTTTAATGGTAAATTGAACTAAAAAGTCGCTAATCCTGAAGATCTTGGTAAGGCAAAACAAACACACAAACAGACTATTTAAACGCGCCCGGTAGAATCAACTTTCATTAATTGTAAATTTTAATTTTTGTTTAACGTTCAAAAGTGCCGCTTATTGGCCTAGTTGAATAAATATATTTGACTTTGGCTTTGATTTTGACTAAATTATTGCATTGTCATCGGTCCTTGATAAGTGTGCAAAGTTTCAAATCAATCCCACGTTTTGAAGGGGGTGATAATCACGTTCAAAGATTCCGTTACATTGATACAAAGATACATACCAAGCTAATAAAAGCGTGTTAAAAAGATATAAAACCACCCATGTTGAGTGTGGTTAAATCATTGATTTATTTTATTTAGCCCTTGCACTAAATATACCTCCCGGTTGTATTGTTTTCTTCACTGTATATTTATATGTATGTATCTATTTTAGTATTTTATATTTAGTGCTTTTTATGTTTGTTACTTATTGTTTTATTCAAACTTGCACCAAGTGCAACCCCATGTCGTGTCCAGGCTATCTCTCTCCATTCTGGGTTACCTGGAAGAGATCGCAGAACGCGATAAGGTCGCATGTTGTATGTTTGTTTTAATTTTAAGGTTTCCGTATGTAATATTGTTTTTGTCTTGGTGTACAATAAAGTGTATATAAATAAATAAATAAATTAATGATCGCGCGTATGCAAACGCTAATGTTGCTTAACCTACTTAATTTTACAAGTGCTGGGTTCACCGTACAACCACAACGTAAAACAATAAGCGATTGGTTCAGATCTATAACATATGAAGAAACAGAAAACATTCTGGTCAGGGTAAGCTAACATGCTGGATACCCAACACATACATATACACACACAAACACATTCGCACACACAAACACGCGCACGCACAAACACACACAAACAAAAACGCACGCACAAAACACCCACCTACGCACATACAAATACATGCGCTCCTCACACATCGAGTGTTTAATTATTACCAAAAAAAAAAAACATTTTTTATTTTATTTGTTTCCTAAATTTTTCTATCTATTCATTAGCTTCATTAATTTCATTGTTAAGGTACCACTTAAAGGAAGAGCGATACAGCTCTGACACAAGTACTATTGTAACTTACTGGGGCTGCCTCAGTTTATGTATGGCACAATGTTTGAGATGAAATAAATATTTTTTCATTACTCATACTCTGAAAGTAGGTCTGGAGTTGCCTGAGGAGCGGGATGAAAGTAATACTTTTCATCACTAGGGAGAATCACTTTCAACTGACAGCTGTAAGTCTGAAGTTGCCTGAGGTTCAGTTGAAAGCGATTCTCCCTAGGGATGAAAAGTATTACTTTCATCCCTAGGGAGAATCGCTTTCAACTGAATAGGCGGGACAGCGGCAATCATTTTTTCTTTAGCTAATTCATATTTTTATTTCCTTGTATTTGTAATGAAAAGCACAGTGTTTACCTCGGGTTAAAGACTTATTTAGTCCCTCGAACTATTGCACTCACTTCGTTCCGGGCGCCAAACCCCGTCTCGGGACTAAATAAGTTACTTTCACCCCTAGGATAACAATGTACTATTGTATTTGTTTCTTTAATATCTTATTCAGGCTGAAAACGTCTGGGAACTGTTTAATGTGTCCACTCCCATATGGATGGTAAATTACTTTCGGTTTTTCGTCGGGTACCTGTCGCATTTCGTTTCTGTTAAACAGGTCTCTAGAGGACTTAAGTGGAGAACTTGGAAATTTTACCCTACAAGTTAATGATCGCGATATACGAGTTAAGCTTCGTATTCATGGTAAACATTTGTTTAGCAACATGGTTGCATAAACATGTTGCCGAGTTGCTGTCAACATATTGCGGGCAACACTTGTGTTGTGGAGTTGATCACGCCATGTTGCAGGAGTTGACGCCTGGCGAGCGAAAACATCAGTTTATCAACAAATGTTGACGTGTGTGGACGTGTTTGCAACTGTTTATAAACATGGCGGTAGTGTGGAGCAACGATAAAATTATGCAATTAACAAAATTATTTCAATCAAAAGCGTTACGATGGGTTTCTTTTATCAAAGAATACAAGGATAGAAACAAAAAGATTTTTATTAGAAATCTTACATCTGATACAGAGAACACAACAACACTACTTCGTCGAGCAACATTTTAACGCAGACTGGCGTGTATGGACAACCCATATTGATTTAAACAAAGTTGCCAGCAGCATTCTCGCCGTTCTTCATCAACAAAGTTGATCAACTGTTGCTAAACAAATGTTTACCATGAATATGAGGCTTTAGTCTCTAAAAATAACAGATTGCTGAGCACATCCCTTACTTGATAATATTGTCATTTAGTTTGTCTACAATAATCACTGGATGATAACTTTTATAAAACTTAATCAGTTTGAGAAGAATTATAATCAAAATTAGACTTACGATTTTAATGAAAAGTTTAACTTTTTTAAGTCCAGTTTTTCACAGGGTTACAACCTTATATCAAAAGTTACACAGCTAGTTACACAGCTTATGTTTTTAAACGAAACATCTGGCAGCTTTAACAATTGCTGTGTGTTAACTTTATGGAGATTGCACGTCAGTTTGTCCCGTAAGCGATCATCTGTAGTGTTTAATGTATTACTGTTAATATTTTGCTGGTTAACGTGTGAATAAATAAATAATAAATAAATTGTTGTAAATAGAGAGCAGTGGTGGCCCGGTGGAATCGGCCGCGACTTACAAGTTGTAGTGCGTGGTGGATTACGGCCCATCCCTTCTCACAGAGAGGAGGCCTGTGTCCCAGCAGTGGGAACATTAATAGGCTTATGATGTGATGTGAAATAAATTGTTTATTAGCATTAAAATTTACAAAAAAGTGTGGAACCCTGACCCCTGAGCTAGGTAACAGCACCTGTGTATAGGGGCCAAAAATAATCCTTTTATTCCACCAGATGATTACAGCACTTGTTTTCATTCATTAAATTTGCATCGGTCGTTTTGTCGGTTAATGCAATAACTTATCGTAATTGCATTGATGGTTGCTACATAATGGTATTATATACCGTCTGATATTGAATAAGAGAAGAATCAAGGCTCCTAGGCTTCTTCCTTCACATGAGAAGCTTAGGAGCCAATATGTAGAAACCAGTCAATGAAATTACGTTAAATTATTGCATTAACCGACAAAACGACCGATCAAATTTAATGAATGAAAACAGAAGTCAATTTTTTTTTTAACAATCTAAGAAAAAGTGTTGTCTCATTGTGGCGTAAGCGTGGCACCTCTCTGCGGAAGCAGGAAAGGAGCCACGAACTAAAAGGTTCAAACACTTAATACGCAACTCTTTTTCGTCATTAAAATGTATTAATTTTATAATTTATACCTTTTGCACAGGTCGTTTGCCAAACTGCTTTCTGTTCGTGAATATAAACCAATTATGAAACCTACTCCTTGTTAAACCTGTCCACTTACAAGCATACGTATACCACAGGCCTACCCAAACAAAATTATCATTCTTCAGCAATACAAACAAATTGTGCCTTAATTAATAACAAAAGCTGGCCTACAGTGTTGCCTAGACTTGACCCAACTGGCGTGCCCTAACTGAATTACTGGCTCAAAGCTACGGTGGCGCCGCCATGAATTATTCAACGTATGGTTTTTACCTTCACCTCTCAAAGTACCTACATGGGAGTAAATAACGTTGGTCTCGAATACTTTTCAGGTAGCGCAGGTGTATGTGTAGTAGAAATGGTGTTAGTTTAGTGGGTCAACTTCGATGGTATGTACAGAATGAATTCTGTGCTCCGTTTATCATCTGCCGTTATTATCATAGAATAGTAGGTATAACATAAACTGAGCTAGAAAAAAAAACTAGCAACAGACCAGTAAAACTAAACAATAATACAGCAACAAATAGTATTATTCATTAATAAGTGCTTTTTAGGGTTCCGTACCCAAAGGGTAAAAACGGGACTTAGTAATAGGGTTATTACTAAGACTCCGCGGTCCGTTTGTCTGTCTATCTGTCTGTCTGTCACCAGTATGAACCGTGATAGCTAGACAGTTGAAATGACCACAGAAGAAGAATCTCTGTTGCCGCTATAAAAACAAATACTAAAAACCGAATAAAATTAATATTTAAGTGGGGCTCCCATACAACAAACGTAATTTATGTGGCGATAATGGTACGGAACCATACGTGCGCGAGTCCGACTCGCACTTGGTCAGTTTTTTTAAGATCAACCGTGGCTGATACCGGTAACTAATAATGAATAATGTTAAGAAGGAAAATTATCTGTTTAATCTAAACTAATATTATCTAGAGGTATTTTTTATGTTTTAAGGATAACATAATTATGGAAGTACTGATTCAATTACAACACACACACCCCACTTTCTAGAACTGAATGAGGCGAAATTCAAAACTTGTATAAAACGCACACTATGCAGGCAGGCATATTATAGGTTGAGGGATTACATCGCTGATAAAAATGCTTGGCTCAACGCTAGTCCTGCTCCACAGCCACTAGGACACAAAAACAAGTAATAAGCAGAAAAGTTCTGAAGTTTTGTTGGACCTACTGAAGACTGTATGAATATATTTGTGTTGTATAAACTCAATTTATTTTAGTATTATATAACTGCACAGCACATATGTGTGTATGGTCGGGTGTCAGATATAATAAAACATCCCAAAATGTGGTGTAAGACTGACTTTATTATGTTGATACTATGACTTATATATTGGTTACACACATTGAAATAGAGGTTGCATACGTACTACATCACACCTCCCAAGGCAATAAAAAAAAAAAGTATTCCTTTGCATGGATACTTTTTTTTTTTTTTTTATATATATAAAACTACGTAATGTGGTTACAAATTTAATGTAAAATTACTGTTTATTATCTACGAGTAATGGTTATGCGTTTGAGTTACTCGCAGGTTTTTTTTTTTTTTTTTTATATATATAAGTATATTAATAAACAACTTATAACTAAGATTACAGTTGTTGTATCGCTTGTGTTTACAAACAAGCGAATTGTTTCTTTTTTTTTTCCAAACTTATACCTAAGATTACAGTTGAGTTCTGTGTTTACAAATAAAACATGTAAGTACTTTTTGTTGGCACCATTCATTCAGGGCATCACGAGTGCATATCATTTTACAGCCACGATCGCAACGAAGGTCAGTAACCTAGGTATTGTTGCTAAGTATACAATATATTATGACTTTATGAGTAATACAACTTCGTTCTGTTTTTATGAATAACATCAATTTTTCCATTAATGTTTACCTCTACATTTGGCGACAAATCTCTAATAACAGTGTAGGGACCAGTATAAAGGTTTGAGAGCTTATTACCAGTTTCATTTTTAATCAATATTTTATCATTTGGTTTATATTCTACAGGTCTTACATATTTATCATATCTGTTTTTCCTTTCTAATTTCGAGTTAATCAAGTTTTCCCGTGCTTCTGTTTGTGAAATCTGTAATCTATATTTAAGCTCAAGGGGATAACTGTCATAATTGTATAGTGGTTCTACTGTTCTTAAAAGGTTACTTGGTAAGTTACATTTCTTTCCATACACAAGTTTGAAGGGAGTAAATTTTGTCGATGAATGTACTGTGGTGTTGTATGCAAAGGCCCAAAAAGGTAACCATGAACTCCATGAGTCTGGTCTTTGATTGATGTGCATTCTTAAAAAGGCCCCTAGGGTTTTGTGAGAATTCTCCAGTGCACCAATGCTCTGGTGATGATAGGCTGTTGAGTTCAGTTTGGAAATATTAAGAATTGTACATACCGCTTTGAATGTCTCTGACATAAACTCCGTTCCTCTGTCAGTAGCGATTTCCCGAGGCACACCGTGCACGAGGATGAAGTTGTTGACGAACACACGAGCGACTTCAGCTGCTGTTCTATTCACTAGTGGAAAAGCGCATACATATTTTGATAGTTCACATTGAAGTGTTAAAATATACGTGTAGTTATAGTAATCTCTATCAAGAGGCCCTACTATGTCTAAAAATATCTTCTCAAATGATGATTGTGCCGTTGTGGTTATTACCATGGGTTCTTTTACCATAACCGTATACTTTTGTTTTTGACAAATAGGGCATTTTTAACATAGTTATTTATATCCTTTTCGAGACCCGGCCAGAAATAATATTTTTTAATGTTGTTAATCATTCTTTTTGTGCCTGCGTGGCCACTTGTGGGTAATAAGTGAAAGTCATTTAAAATGACTCTCCGATCTTCTAAATTATCTACTTTTTCTATATTATTTAAAATACACAATCGCGGTCCTTCCCATTTAGTATATCTTTTAACCTCATTAGTTATTTTTCCTAAGAATAAGTTATGGGATTTATTTTTCACGAAACATATTTCATGTATATCATTAACTTTACAGAAATCGCACATCGCTCTCACAAATGCGGCTGGCGTCAGTTGTGATCGAGCAGATGGATTTATATACAACATCATTTTTGCTTGATCATATGAAAATATATTATTTCCCTTATATATTCTATTCGTTTTTTGTAGCCTGTTTAGACTTGTTTTATCAATGAATTGCAGCTCTACTGCATTACTAGGCTTGTTCATTGTTCCCACAATCCTTGCTTGATCTTCTTGATCCGGGACACAGTTGTCTGCGGTATCTTCCGGAATATGAGAAGTTTGTTCTAATCGTTTTATCTGTGCTCGTGTCATTACAAATAAACTTTCGTGCATGTTCTTTAAATCTTTCGATGATATTGGAATTCGAGATAAAGCATCGGCGGCTGCATTTTGTTGACCTTTGACATATTCTATTAAATAGTCATATTCTTCTAAACATAATCTAAATTTGAGTAGTCTACTTGATGGCTCCTTTAAGCTAAATAAATATACCAGTGGTTTGTGGTCAGTTACTATTTTGAATGGACGACCATACAAATAGGGTCTATAATGTTTTACGGCCCATACTATAGCCAGGAGTTCTTTTTCAATAGTCGGGTAATTACGTTCAGCTTTGTTTAAACTCCTACTGGCGTAAGCGACTGGCCGACCATTGCCGTTGGATAAAACCGCTCCTATCGCGTACCCTGACGCATCAGTTTGTACAATAAACTGATTTTTATCTGATAAATCCGGATATTGGAGAACTGGTGGTGTAGACATACATTCTTTAAGTGTCTGAAATGCCTTTTGTGCATCGCTATTCCAAATGAATTCTACATTTTTTCTACACAAAATATTTAAACTGTTTGCAATTTCAGCAAAATTTGGAATAAATTTGCGATAATAATTCGCTAAGGCTACAAAACGCTTTACTTCATTTGTGTTTTGGGGAATTGGATAGTTTTGTATAGCACTAATCTTTTCTGGATCGGGTAGTACACCGTTATCTGTTACGACGTGGCCTAAATAGAGCATTTCCTTTTTAAGAAAGTCGCATTTCATCGGATTTAATTTTAAATTGACACTGCGTAATCTTTCTAGTACTTCGATTAAATTTTTGTTATGATTTGATAAGTCCCGTCCCATTATAATTAAATCGTCCTGATAACATAAACATTTTTCATAATTAAGGCCCGCCATTGCCATTGTCATCATTCGGGCAAATGAGTTCGGGCTTGTCTTAAGACCCATTGGCATTCTAGTCATTTGATATTGACCTGAATGAAAAGCTGTAAATTTCCTACTATCTGGTTCAAGTTCCACGTTATAAAACCCTTGGCTTAAGTCTAAGTGCGTAAAATAAATGCAACCAGAAAGCGAGTCTAATATCTCATGAATATTTGGCAGTGGGAATTTATCATTTTGAACACAGTTATTTAACTTTCGGTAATCAATGACTAGACGCCATTTCTTCTCTCCATTTGATTTCTTTGGTACTAATAGAACGGGACTAGACCATTCGCTATTACAGGGTTCTATTATACCTTGTTCGAGCATGCGGTTAATTTGATTCTGTATTTCCCCTTTTTGTGAATGTGGGAGCCTGTAAGGTTTGCTGTAACTTGGTCTAGTACCGGGTTGTATTGTTATTGAATGTTTATATATAGTTGTCGTAGTGAGTTGGTCTCCTTCGAGATAAAAGATATCGTTATACTTTGCGCATATGTTCCTAATGCTGATTTTTTCCTCCTTATTTAGATGATCTAATTTTAATAAGGGAAGCAGTTTTTTGACTCGTTCTGCATGTTTCTTTGGCTTGTCAAATATACAGATATTATAATCTCTTGCTTTATGTATTTTAGGATTAATGCTATGTACATAAAAATCGTTTTCTGTTGTGTTCAAAATTCTTATTGGTAGCTTTCCGTCCGCGGGGCTTGCTATTGTACTTGCTAAAAATATTCCGTTTCCTATCTGCTCTGCGCAAACTACACAATCTTCTGTTATATCGGTCGTAATGTAATGTGTGCTTTCGGACCTAGCGGGTATAGTTAGCGTCTTGTTATGTTTGGTAATAGGCACACAAATTTCTTTATTGTTATTATACATAACTAAGGAGTAATTTTTGAAGTTAATAATCGAATGATATTTGCTCAAAAAGTCTTGGCCTAAAATGCCACTTGCCTTACAGGGTAAGGATTCAAATACGTAGAATTTATGGCTTAGAATTTGTTCACCTGCTCTTAATTCAAGATAAACAAAACCGATCGCTTCAATTTTTCCACCAATACCATTTACAACAAGTTTTCCTTTTTGGATGGGTTCATTCAACTCAGCAATGTGTTTATATTTTATGGCCGATATGGATGCACCGGTGTCGATTAGCCACGTATATGTAAGATTGTTATGTTTAGAGTGTAATGAAATATGATATATGCTACTACATGACATCATAACGCTTTTATTCACGAAAAAACTCTTCTGAATTATTATTATCATTGTTATTTTCAGATTGATTTTCTCGCGGATTTGAATCTGTCAAAATATGCGTATTTTGTTGCTGTTCCTGGTGAATAGTAGCTTGGTTAAAAAAAATCCTACCTTTAGCTCCACGGTTAAATGCGCCGCGGCCACGAGATCTCCATCCACCGCGACCTGTTTGCGATATTCGATCATCCCTCCGTTCCGCCGGTGGCGTTGATTGTCCTCGTCCTCGTGACATCCCCTGGCCTCTGGAATTCCTATATTGGTAGTAATTGTTATTACGACGCATAAATAAAATGTCACCTGACGTGGACGGTGTTGAAACTTCCTCATCGATGGCTGCTTGTATGGCATCACTTAAAGATGTAAACTGTCGTGCTGCTATTATTGTGCTTAGTCGACGATTTCTTAATCCGTCGGCAAAACTTTTAATGGCTGATTTTTCGTTAATAGGCTTCAATATATCGAAGCTAGACTCATTGCCTTCTGATTGGGAAATCGTCAAGTCAACAAACAAATCAGTTATTTTCTTACCGTAGTCATCTATAGTAAGATCATTTTGTTTCAAATTGTACAATTTGTGTTGTAGAGCTGTTGCTGATTTTTTTGGTAACAGACATGTTTTCATAGCCTTTACTAACTCATTAACACTGTCATACTTTGCATTAAGTTTAAGTTTAGCAGACTGCGAAAGTCGACTTTTTAAAACAAAATTTATCAATTTAATTTGTCCGTCTACGTCAAGTTCCGTTTCATAGTATTCTACGCCATCAATGAGCTGTTTCGTATTTGTGCCGTCGTCATTTAGAACTGGTAATAAGCTCAAGGCGATTTTTAAATCGAATTTCGCCATATTTTGTTCAATAATTGACTCTTCATTCGATGAATTTTTACACAAATCTAAAATATTGTCATACAGGTTTACAAAATCTTTGTTTAATTTATTAAATTTACATAATTCCTCGTCTTTTAATCCGGTTTTAAGTAGCCTTAAATGATCTAAGCTCTCATTGAAATTACTCAGCAATTTATCGGCCTCTTTTAGTTTTTTCAAAACAATTTCACCCTTTCGTCTACTTGGTCCTATTTTTATTAAATATATTCTTATCTTACCAAGGTCATTGTATATCTGTAACAATTCGTCATACATAACTGTCCATAATTTTATAGTTCATATACCAAATGCAAGTTCATATCGCGACTATGATTCCACTGCTGCACGCATACACTGCCCATGTTAGAATTACCACACTTTCACATTCATTAGAACACTGAACTCACAAGAACACTAGCCGAATTGTATGATTTGTTACACGCCTCTGTGTTGTCAGGGATTCTTGTTGGAAGCGTGGACCCGACGTTCCTCGCCTGCAGACACGTTACAAGCACCGTCGCGACACCTTCTGGATCGATCCACAGAACGCCTTAAGATGTGTCTCGTTATCTGCTCTCGCGCCCAGGACTCATGACATCTTTTGTAAATTTTAAAGATGGAGTATAGTGCACCGATGAATAATATCGTGCAAATTATTGTTAACACGATACTTATGGCCGATAAATGAAATTTAAATTCCTCTACCGTCGCTGTGTTTTTAGCGGCGCTATTTTGATTGAGAAAAACCTCCTCATTAGTTACTTTTGAGTTGCACATTTTTCAAAGTCACTTTTAATATATTTTCCACTTAAATAGTTGCCACACTGAGCAAAACCGATACTAATCGCGTACATGATTCAAGCCCTGTTTAGTGGCAGGGTCGCCATGTATGGTCGGGTGTCAGATATAATAAAACATCCCAAAATGTGGTGTAAGACTGACTTTATTATGTTGATACTATGACTTATATATTGGTTACACACATTGAAATAGAGGTTGCATACGTACTACATCACATGTGAGTACTATGTACTAACTGTAAATCTATCATTTACTTCACCTATATGTCGTTTTATGCCTATACTAGTATGCCCTGGCAGTTAATAGTGTGTCATGCTCTCTCTTATGTCTCTCTGTGGCACATGTGTTGGATCATTCGGTGCCCTTCATGATGGTCGATCTGAGTGTTGCAGATCTATGTGTCATGTTCGTGAACGGGCGCCATCAGTTGAGATTGATCATAACTTAGCTGCCTCGGCCTGTTTTTACCTATGTATTGTTATTTTTTAACTGTTTGTTTTACTCTAGACGCTTTTACATGCACGTCTTTTTACATCGTTCTCACATATTTACATATATGTATTTTTTCAACAACAAATTATGTAACAAAATACTTGTAAAACACTTTTTATTTGAAAAGAGTAAAAGTGGAGTTTCTTGTCCATTCTTCTCCATAACAAGCTACATTTCCGTATGGACGGTAGAATCAATTATTGTTAATTTTAAATTTTTATTTTTGACGTTCAAAAGTGCCGCTTAATGGCTTAAATGAATTATTTTTGATTTGATTTGATTTGAACATGTTTTCCTTGATTGGAAGGTACACTAAACACAAATAAAAAAACCGGCCAAGTGCGTGTCGGGCCACGCGCAGTAATAGAGTTCCGAAGTTGCATAATAATGCGGACTAAGAAGAGGGTCCTGTTGTTGTTACATAAACTTTAAAATGGTTTCAGCGGCACACAACGTTTAAAAATGGGCCCTAATAGGATGATGTTTTTTTTATATCTAGGTATATGCTCGCGTTTGATCACTCGCCTGATGTTAAGCGATGATGTGGACTACGGTGAAGCACGCTTGCCTAGACGTAACCTATTCACTCTTGATTTAAAATAAAGAAGTACTGACTGGTAACTGAAGAAGGAGTTATAAAATCCAACTTCGCAACTGAAGTTAGAAATATATTATCTATTTGAGTACCACCGTGGGTGCGAATTGCGAAAGGAGCCGTTACGAGTGTGCGTTAGAGCAACGGGGAATGGTATGGTTCGTTCCTGGATACCAGCGCGCACGCTCCTTTTTTATTTTTCTTTCGGAATTTTAAAATTTATGTGTGTATTCATCTGCGGTATTTACTATTTCATTCTGGAAAGTTTTACGCTATTCAATTAGTGATGTAGTCGGTCCGAATATTGACTTTATAGATGGATATCGACAAAAAAATTTACTTGGCAATCGACTTTAAATTACAAAACGTCGAAAATACTTCTGCACTAACACAAAATAGACTCCTCCACGCGCATGCGCCGTTTGGACTACGGACCGGTACTTAAACATTATTAATTTAAAAAATCATTATTATTAAGGATGTTAAGATTTTATTTTTGTATATTTGTACATGGTTCATATGCATATATTTACTATCTGTTTTACATAGCTAACAACGTTATTAAAGTAATTTTGCAAAAATTTTACTGTGCCAGTACATTTTATAAGTTGGTCGACTATTACTCTTAAACTTATAAAGCCTGTTATGAATTTATATTTGTTTATTTTTACATGGTTCATAAGCATATATTTACTCTGTTTCACACAGCTAACAACGTTATTTAAGTAATTTTCAATGGCATTTGCTCAAAATTTTTACTGTTCCAAGTACATTTTATAAGTTGGTCGACTATTACTCGTAAACTTGTAAAGCCTACTTATCTGTGATAGTTTGCCTTTAAATATCGTTATATTTACTACTGCCGTAAATTTTTTAACATAGCCAAGAGCAACCATTTCGCTGGCAGGGGGGGGAGGGACACTTTTTGCAATTTAAAGCATAATTTTACGCAAACGGATCTCTGAATTTTAAAATGGTTTTAACAAACCCATAATATTTTTGAATAGCCAATCCAACGATACCCCACACCATATGACAGATGAGAAAAAAATACATCCCCACTTTACGTCTATGGGAGGTACCCGCAAAAAAAAACATGATTTTATTTTACCACTTTGTCGGGATTATAAATATTTATATCCATGCCAAATCATAGCTTTCTAGTACTTAGATTCTCTGAGCTAAGCTGCGGACGGACAGACGGACAGAGCGAAACTATAAGGGTTCCTTGTTGACTTCGGAACCCTAAAAACACACATGAATTTTTAAACGATATTTTGCTTGTATAGAATTCTGAATATGTGTTTTTTTCTGTTTGTCTTACTCAAATTAAATTAAAATTTTGACATAGTGATTTTTAATTGAATTTTAATTTTGACATTGTGCAGTTAGTGCAACAAATTGTGTACGCTATAAATGGCAAAACATGTAGCCACCTCATATTAATATAAGACCTTCATACTGTACTCATGTTTTACAAAATAAATATATCTCTCAATCCCGAAAAAATACACGGATTATTGGGGTAGCCCATTGGAGTGAAAACGACAGGATGCATCAGTTCTATATTAAGATCAACTTTGCTAATTAAATGGCGAAACAACTCATGATCTGCAACACTACCTTTCTCCATTCCACAATACACTCTGAAAATAAAATGGCCGTCACCTTGAGGGATAGAAGATTGTAACAGGCATAATAGCAGTTCAACAAGGCTAGTCTATTTCAGTCCGTAATGCGCGACCCTGACCACGGCTAACTGTTATGTGATTTATATTTTTGTAGCGTGATGTAGTTCATTGATTGTTTTCTTATCCTAATTACTACTACTATTATGAATGCAAAAGTTTGGATGGATAGATGGATGTATGAATGTTTGTTACTCAATCATGCCAGAACGGCTAGACGCATCTGGATGAAATTTGGCACAGAGATAGATTATTTGTTTATTAACACGTACGTTGAAATATATATAAAAAGTAGCCTATGTGCTATTCTGGACTAGCATCTATCTCTGAGCCGAAAATCATCTAAATCCATTTAGCCATTCTGGCGTGATTGAGTAACAAATATACTAGATTCCAGATCCATCCAAACTTTCGCAAATATTGTACTCGTTTAATATACAGGTTGAAAATCTTAACACTTATAGCGATAACGATTTTCGAAATGACCAAATCCGGAATAATATCAATCATTTTATCAATGTTCCTGATAGCATGTCAGTTTCTCTAGAGACCCTTGTAACGCGAGCAGCGTTACAAGGGTCTCTGCGAGCGTTACAGTCTATCTCCACAACTGACATACTCCGCCTCATTTCATAGTAACTGTGAAGCTAGTATGAAAAATAAAAATAAATAATTATTAAATTATTTTTTAATGGAAATGCCTACATTTATCTGAATATTGGTATTGTGAAAAAACAATATTCATTTTTCTTTCCAAATAATGCGAATTGTAAATACTGAACCAACCGAGAATTCCTTTTGGTTCTTGAAAAGTTACAAATCATATTATCTCACGTCACTCACATTTACTTTTCACTGAACTTTTTTTTTATTCATCCTATGTTGTCCCACTGCTGGGCTATGGTCTCCGCCATAGCTTTATTTTGTTCCCAATGTTATGTCCTTTTCGACTAATCCGTGTTAAACGCCTCAAAGTCGTCACGCCAGCGTTTCCTAGGCCTTCCTCGGCAACGACGCCCATTCTCGGCACTTATTTAAACAAAATACCCTAAAATTCCTTTATGCTAACATCGTAAAGAAAATATTCCCTAAGGCGAAGATAAATGCATTCTTTATTTAATACCCCGGACCACGATATCACTCGCGCGGCAATTCGATAAAACTGTCTCATAGAAGTAATGCTTTCTTTATTACCGCCCGGTTCTATTCTAAATGTAAACTACGATTCTTATCTTGAGCTATTTTAGGGGATAAAAAATTTAGGCGAATTTAAATTCTAAAAGGATTTGACTAGAGTCAAGAGCAAACCCATCCCGAATAAAAAAAAAAAAAAAAAAAATACTCTGGGCTAATATGATGAAATGTTGTGGTTTTCATAAAGATTTGAATAGGCATATTTATAGTTGTTAGCTTAAATTCATATATTTGCAACGATTGTTTTCCTTAGTCACAGGTGCACATAGAGACACATAAAATTTACCAGTTAATAGAGAACGAGCTATTGCCATCAATCGGGATGAAATCTTCAATTTTGGGATACTGAGAAATTCTAGATAAAAAAAAACTTTTCACGGTCCAGGAATCGTCCCCAGTACATCATGACTACTGTTTACCGATAAACTTTGTCACCGCTGAACCAACGAGACAGTATTTACAGACAATATTAGTATACTATTGGTAAAGACAGTACACATTTCTATCATCATGGTATTGTATGAACAAGTAAATGATTGCATGGCTGCTACGACGTAGCCCGTAGCTTACGCGATGATATCACGAGCTACGCCGTAGCAACATTATTGCACACAACAACTTTTGAGATTGGTTATACGCTTCTTGGTTAGTGACATACTTAGATAGAAAAAGTACAACTTACTTGTTTAGTAGCATACTTAGTTAGGTATTATTAATTTATTTTAGGTATTAATCAGAATGTCAATACAAAAAAAGAAGAAGGGTATTAATTATTTTTAACCAACTGCCCACAAAAGAAGGAGGTTCTCAATTCAGATGGTCATTTTTTATGTATATTCGGCCATAACTCCGTCATATATAAACGGATTTGCAAAATTCTATTTTTGTTCGAAAGAAGTTTATTTAGAAATAATCATATTTAAATTTCGTAAAGATCTGATGAAGAACTTCGGCAATATAGGTACAACAAAACTCTTCAATAAATGACAGAAAATCTCTCGGAATTGCTGCAATCACATGTCTTTTGATTGTTTACACCATTTCATAACATACCATCACGCCAGTACGCTCTAAATGGGTACGCAGATAGATGTTTATAGTTCATCCTGGTACACTTTCATCCCACCGGTTATGTTCAAGTTTCATGTTTTTCTGGTAATCTATTCTGGCATCACTTTAGGCATTATAGGTACCTTACTATAGAACTTGTCCATTATGTACCACTTAAAAGTAAAAGTAAAAATCTTTTTTCCAAAAAAATACAGCAGACTACCAAATAAAAACACTGCAAAGTGAAAAAAATAATAATATATAAATTCATTCAACGTGACAATTGTATTCGGCTTGGTATACAAAGAAAACAAAACACTATTGCATTTTTCGTCGCCAGACACGTGTAGAGTGTAGGTACTCTTGTAACGTAGTTCAATCGCAATCCGACACTACTCAGACCTAACAACATGTGAATACAACGTTTGTGCTGCGACATCAAATGCATTTACATACAGATGTACGTGGATGTACGTAGGTAGGTACAGAACAACTATTATCTTAATGCTCCTCGGCATACATCGGATTTCCGAATACAAACGAATACTAATTTCCATGTCCATTAATTATTATATTTATAGTGTATCATAATTTGAATTCAGAATTAAGTACTTTATTGTTGTTTTCTTTGATTTCCGTGTGGACTATATAGTGCTGTAAAACTATTTTCTATTAGTAGCTTTTATTAATTCTTTATTGTACACCAAAACAATACATTTATACAACGTGAAATCAATTTTAAATTAAAAAAAAAATTATATTATTTTAAAATAAATTAAGTTAAAAGAGTATTAGAAACTCTACATATTACTTGTGAATGAGAGCGCCCGGTCTGCACCAAGTGCAAAGGGCAACTGATAGAAATCTGACGAGTGACGAAACACGAAGTTTGCCGTGGGACATGTTTCTTACCGACGACGAAAGGTTACTTTGGAAGTGGAACGTAGAACGGTTAAATTATCGTTTTGCTTTCAGTTGATCAATTCTGTAGTCTTGTTTTGGGTTTGTAATATGATGGAGGTGGTTATAATGAAAGTTTTCAGTTTTGTTATGGTTTCTGTTAAAATAAATAGGGGCTTGATCATTGAGATTAAATGCTTTAAAACAGACCTTTTCTACTAATTATAGTATATTAATACATGATATAAGCCCTTTGAAGTCATCCATCTCATTCATAAAGATTCGTAACTTTATTCAGATTGTAATCCTTCTTATGCCTATCAAGTTTAACTACTATCTTATTACGTATAACGAATTTGATTTAAAGTGACTTACAATCAATGCCAAAAGATTAAACCCGCCACTGAATCAAACGTCATCTGGTTTTCATAATGAACTTCCACGTTTAACTCCGCTGCATTTAACATTTGCACTTAGTGCCGCGATAGCTCATGTCCTCATGCCCCACGTCCAACCGCATATCCCACTTACTGGCGCCATCTGTCACCCGCGACGGGACATTATAGCCGCCATATTGTTGAGTATTAAGTCTGCCTCGCTTAATGACCCGCTTAATGCGGGAATCATAAATAATAATGTCATTCGACTTCGGTTGTCTTTGTTATCCTTGACTTGTTTAAAACAGTTCGCAATTTATAAAGAAGGCCTCACATTTCATGTGGCCTAACTTGCATTTGCAGGAGTGATTTATACACTCCTACAATACCTTAAAATTTTAATAGCCAATTATTCCTTTCTTTCTTTATTCTAATTTGGGTCTTTTCTCTTCTAATTAATTTAACTCTGTAACATATAAACTCAATTTTTATGTTGGAAAGTGTTTACTTATATAGTAAAATTTTAGATCGAACTTGACATAATATACGGCTAGTAAAAATATAAAACCGAACTTCCGAAAAATTTCTAATATCTGTGTCCAAATCCACTCACGGATCCAATTTTGCGAGCTCTATGCACATCGGCCATAGTCACGATTGTCAAATATTTGTGCGTCAAATTCGTCCGAGATCCGTTTTATAGTCACAGCCTCCGATAATAGAAAATATACCTTACCTTTGTAACGGCAACACTCCTTTGATTCCCCAAAAAGGGCAAACTAGTTTGTACAAAGAGCCACTCCAATTTGAGTAGTTTATACGATTTGCAAAGGTTTTTACGGATCAGCTTTTATGTAAATTGAACAGTACCCCTTAGTTTTGGTAAGAAAAAGCTACAAAATCTTTGGGAAGAAAAATTTGGTCTCGTTACAGAATCACTTGAAATTTTGCCACACAAATCTGTGGGCAAGCGACAGAGTTTAATCAGCAAATTTAAAGATATGTTAAGTATGTAGTAGTATTTTAAAGAATGCATAATATTTTTGAATCTTTACTGACATTTTGACAATTTATTCAATGATTTCTACACTTACCAAAGGACGACAACGTAGATAAGTACTAACTTATTTTGTGCTATCTAGGCATAAAATAGGTGTCATGTATAACTTATAAGATTATTTTAATTTCAAGACACCTTATAATAATATATTCATACTCAAATATTCGAATTTTCGAATTCGAATCATTGCTTACATATTATTGTACCAAGACGTATCATTTCCTGATCTGTTTTATTATTCATGAACAAGGGATAGAGTCACAGATCTTACCTTTTGAGGACGGAGGTCAGCCGCTTAAGTACACAGCTAAGGAAGTTGTATATTGGTTAGACCATTAACTACCAGAGGTCGATAATTAAGCTTCGAAGTAATGGGCAACTGAAAATTAATTGAATTCATTTTACAGAGGTGTTAATTGATAGGTGCGTTTAAAACTCATTAAGCATTAGCCATTAAGAGTTTGTTTTAATTTCAATAATGGTTTAAGTGAATTACAAATTACAATGGATGTTGTAGTCCGTACCAATCGTGGAACATTGTAAGTAAGAATGTTTTTTAAAGCAACCTATAATATCCCACAACTTAGCAAAGGTATCCTGTATAGCCATCCACTTTTCTTGATATTTTGGAATGCCCCTAAGTCATCACGCCAGCGTTTCATACACCTCCCTCGGTGATGATAACCGTCTCCTAGCTCCCTCAGCATGACGATTCTGGCCCGACTGTCATTGTCATTAAGTTTATAAAAACATGTATATAATACGAACATCTGTTTTACCAAACATTCACATGGCAGTCAACCACAAATAACGTACCAACATTTATCTTTAATCTTTGCACCACAACATTACCTAAGACTTACAAAGTACGAGAAATATTTCTCTAGTCCTTGAAGACAACTTTAATCTGAAAAGCCAACGGATGTCTACCTCATATAAATAGCCCACTACGGAAAGGAAACGCTGCACTTTTACTGTTACAGTAGTATTATTGCAATTTTTATTGATACTGACTGCAGCTAGCTAGCATCTGGTTCACAAACCTGAGAAAGTTGAAAAGAAAGTTAATTTTGGGATTAAATTGTAGTATTTTTTTTTTTTCTTTGTGATGGGTTTGGTCTTGACTCTAGTCTAGGTCAAAGGTGACAGAGACAGAGCCGACGATGGAGTGAGCTAACCCAGAAGAAGCCTGTTCACTCTACGAGCAAACCCCTTCTATAATTATATGACCAATGAATATTGACTCGTGCAAAAGCATTTTAACAACCTTGGGACCGGATTTTTACCGTGAATGTGCCTTCTAAATGAACTACAGGGTGACTTTGCCAAATTGGCGATCTAGCAGGCGGTGAAAAGAACTACTCATGAATATAAATAACTTTGAAACCAAATTTAAAATTTGAAAACTAAACGGCTTTTTACTTAACATAACATTTATCATAAGTTAACATAAGTCGACAAATTGTAGGAAACAGCTGATTTTGTTTTCGTGATTTCAGGGTTGATCCCATACTAAAAGTTGTTCATATTTATGAGAATATTCACCCCCTGAAGGGTTACTAATAAGTTGAAAGTTACCCTGTATAATTTAACACCTACCCAGATTATTAATACGGTATATTATTCTTCTTAATATTATTATTAATAACTTAAACCAAAACATCTACATAAACTTCTTCGTCATAGACTCGTAACGAACTAATCCTTAAAGTTAAGTTCATCAGCTCTGCGCACAATGAGAACAAAAGTTTTACTCATCGTTTCGCTTAAAATAAGTGCCTTTCTTTGTTTTCATTTTGTCAAAAACTTATTACGTAAAGTTAAGTCAATGCTCTTGAATCTTTGTTGAAACAATTTGTGTACAATAGCCAATAGCTTATCATATCCAATTATTTTTCTATTTATTACAAGACTAGCTGTCCCACGCGGCTTCGCTCCCGTCAACTGGCTACGTACCTACCCTATCCTACCTACCCTACACCTACCCTACACCTACCCTACACCTACCCTACACCTACCCTACACCTACCCTACACCTACCCTACACCTACCCTACACCTACCCTACACCTACCCTACACCTACCCTACACCTACCCTACACCTACCCTACACCTACCCTACACCTACCCTACACCTACCCTACACCTACCCTACACCTACCCTACACCTACCCTACACCTACCCTACACCTACCCTACACCTACCCTACACCTACCCTACACCTACCCTACACCTACCCTACACCTACCCTACACCTACCCTACACCTACCCTACACCTACCCTACACCTACCCTACACCTACCCTACACCTACCCTACACCTACCCTACACCTACCCTACACCTACCCTACACCTACCCTACACCTACCCTACACCTACCCTACACCTACCCTACACCTACCCTACACCTACCCTACACCTACCCTACACCTACCCTACACCTACCCTACACCTACCCTACACCTACCCTACACCTACCCTACACCTACCCTACACCTACCCTACACCTACCCTACACCTACCCTACACCTACCCTACACCTACCCTACACCTACCCTACACCTACCCTACACCTACCCTACACCTACCCTACACCTACCCTACACCTACCCTACACCTACCCTACACCTACCCTACACCTACCCTACACCTACCCTACACCTACCCTACACCTACCCTACACCTACCCTACACCTACCCTACACCTACCCTACACCTACCCTACACCTACCCTACACCTACCCTACACCTACCCTACACCTACCCTACACCTACCCTACACCTACCCTACACCTACCCTACACCTACCCTACACCTACCCTACACCTACCCTACACCTACCCTACACCTACCCTACACCTACCCTACACCTACCCTACACCTACCCTACACCTACCCTACACCTACCCTACACCTACCCTACACCTACCCTACACCTACCCTACACCTACCCTACACCTACCCTACACCTACCCTACACCTACCCTACACCTACCCTACACCTACCCTACACCTACCCTACACCTACCCTACACCTACCCTACACCTACCCTACACCTACCCTACACCTACCCTACACCTACCCTACACCTACCCTACACCTACCCTACACCTACCCTACACCTACCCTACACCTACCCTACACCTACCCTACACCTACCCTACACCTACCCTACACCTACCCTACACCTACCCTACACCTACCCTACACCTACCCTACACCTACCCTACACCTACCCTACACCTACCCTACACCTACCCTACACCTACCCTACACCTACCCTACACCTACCCTACACCTACCCTACACCTACCCTACACCTACCCTACACCTACCCTACACCTACCCTACACCTACCCTACACCTACCCTACACCTACCCTACACCTACCCTACACCTACCCTACACCTACCCTACACCTACCCTACACCTACCCTACACCTACCCTACACCTACCCTACACCTACCCTACACCTACCCTACACCTACCCTACACCTACCCTACACCTACCCTACACCTACCCTACACCTACCCTACACCTACCCTACACCTACCCTACACCTACCCTACACCTACCCTACACCTACCCTACACCTACCCTACACCTACCCTACACCTACCCTACACCTACCCTACACCTACCCTACACCTACCCTACACCTACCCTACACCTACCCTACACCTACCCTACACCTACCCTACACCTACCCTACACCTACCCTACACCTACCCTACACCTACCCTACACCTACCCTACACCTACCCTACACCTACCCTACACCTACCCTACACCTACCCTACACCTACCCTACACCTACCCTACACCTACCCTACACCTACCCTACACCTACCCTACACCTACCCTACACCTACCCTACACCTACCCTACACCTACCCTACACCTACCCTACACCTACCCTACACCTACCCTACACCTACCCTACACCTACCCTACACCTACCCTACACCTACCCTACACCTACCCTACACCTACCCTACACCTACCCTACACCTACCCTACACCTACCCTACACCTACCCTACACCTACCCTACACCTACCCTACACCTACCCTACACCTACCCTACACCTACCCTACACCTACCCTACACCTACCCTACACCTACCCTACACCTACCCTACACCTACCCTACACCTACCCTACACCTACCCTACACCTACCCTACACCTACCCTACACCTACCCTACACCTACCCTACACCTACCCTACACCTACCCTACACCTACCCTACACCTACCCTACACCTACCCTACACCTACCCTACACCTACCCTACACCTACCCTACACCTACCCTACACCTACCCTACACCTACCCTACACCTACCCTACACCTACCCTACACCTACCCTACACCTACCCTACACCTACCCTACACCTACCCTACACCTACCCTACACCTACCCTACACCTACCCTACACCTACCCTACACCTACCCTACACCTACCCTACACCTACCCTACACCTACCCTACACCTACCCTACACCTACCCTACACCTACCCTACACCTACCCTACACCTACCCTACACCTACCCTACACCTACCCTACACCTACCCTACACCTACCCTACACCTACCCTACACCTACCCTACACCTACCCTACACCTACCCTACACCTACCCTACACCTACCCTACACCTACCCTACACCTACCCTACACCTACCCTACACCTACCCTACACCTACCCTACACCTACCCTACACCTACCCTACACCTACCCTACACCTACCCTACACCTACCCTACACCTACCCTACACCTACCCTACACCTACCCTACACCTACCCTACACCTACCCTACACCTACCCTACACCTACCCTACACCTACCCTACACCTACCCTACACCTACCCTACACCTACCCTACACCTACCCTACACCTACCCTACACCTACCCTACACCTACCCTACACCTACCCTACACCTACCCTACACCTACCCTACACCTACCCTACACCTACCCTACACCTACCCTACACCTACCCTACACCTACCCTACACCTACCCTACACCTACCCTACACCTACCCTACACCTACCCTACACCTACCCTACACCTACCCTACACCTACCCTACACCTACCCTACACCTACCCTACACCTACCCTACACCTACCCTACACCTACCCTACACCTACCCTACACCTACCCTACACCTACCCTACACCTACCCTACACCTACCCTACACCTACCCTACACCTACCCTACACCTACCCTACACCTACCCTACACCTACCCTACACCTACCCTACACCTACCCTACACCTACCCTACACCTACCCTACACCTACCCTACACCTACCCTACACCTACCCTACACCTACCCTACACCTACCCTACACCTACCCTACACCTACCCTACACCTACCCTACACCTACCCTACACCTACCCTACACCTACCCTACACCTACCCTACACCTACCCTACACCTACCCTACACCTACCCTACACCTACCCTACACCTACCCTACACCTACCCTACACCTACCCTACACCTACCCTACACCTACCCTACACCTACCCTACCCTACCTACCCTTAGTACTATACGAATGTAACCTGTAAACTTTTGTTTCTACCGGCGGCGGCGATCTAATTAAAATTTAGAACATAAAAGCTGCTATTGTGAGTCAGTCTTAAAAGATAGACATATGCTGTCGCGGACTTTTTTTTAGAACTTTTAAAGAAGAACAATTCCATCATACATTATATTTGCGTAACTTAAACCGTTTACGCAGCGCACGCAACAAAAGCTCTCAAAAAGGAATATTTTCGCCCGTTTTTGCAACATATTTCATTTATGCTCGGCTCCTATTGGTCGTAGCGTGATGTTATATAGCCTATAACCTTCCTCGATAAATGGACTATCCAACACAAAAAGAATTTTTCAATTCCAACCAGTAGTTCCCGAGATTAGCGCGTTCAAAAAAACAAACAAACAAACAAACAAACTCTTCAGCTTTATAATATTATATTAAAATATATTATATATATAATATATATAAGTATAGATAAGTATATAAGTATAGATTGTTTGGGATGATAATTCAGTTATCATAAAGCCTGGAATTTATTCTGAATATTTCTGCTTAACTATTTCTGTTTTCCAACAGACGATGTAAAAACTAGGACTCAAAAAAAATAATTATATTATCATCTAAATTCTATCATCGATAAATATTGGAATTTATAATGACATTTCAGTAGCGCATGTAAATTCCATTAATTTGGTTTCCTTTTTAATTTTTGAATTTAGAACTTGGAAAGAACTTTTTGAATTTAGAAAGACATATTCTTTCTTTTCTTTTCCTTTTTTAAAAAAAGTGTTGCCCCACACTAGGAATTTCTTCCTGTATTGTGGGTGCGTTTACAAACATATAAACTCACATACACAAACACCCAGAGCCGGAACAACTATCTGTAGATCATACAAATATTTGTTCCGTGCGGGAATCGAACCCGCGACACGCAGCGCAGCAGTCAATCGCTCAACCACTGCACCAACCGTGTGCAGATGTATTGTGCTAATTAAAAAGTTCTTGAAAATACTCGTCCTTTACCTTATTAAAAAAAAATATACTTCTTTCGTTGCCAAAATTGGCGTAACAATTTAATCTAAATAACGCCCAGTTTTTCACTCAGATTTTTCTTGAGATATCTGAATTCGGCGTTAATTCTAACCTGGATTATACAAATTAACGTTGTAGATGGATAACATATCTGGATAACACCGTTAAAGAAAATTCGTGCATTATGCGCGCTGCAAGCAATATCTTATCTTTGTGTTCAGATCTTTGCGGATCCTCTTTCATTAACTTTTTTTACGGATTCGCGTCTAAAACATAGATCTTTACTATTTATTGCCTTATTGCATTTAGTATGGTTTTGCAATTGGTCGTATTAGATGCCTGAATAAAAAAAAAGTTTCGGTTATTGCCTGCACTCAAAATATTCGGCTGTAGTAAATGGTTCAACATCGTCATCACTTCAGCCGAAATACATCCACTGCTGAACATAGATTTTCTGCCAATCATCAGTTACATACAAAATCTCACAGGGCCTAGGAGTTAGGTCCGACGTAGCTTTTTGCGTAAATAGAAGGATCTATCTGCCTGTAACTACAGTAAAAATATTAAATTTTCCGGTTTAAATTGAAATACGAGTCCTACAAGTCTAATAGTATTGTAATGGTTCTGCGTTCCCTGCAATACTAGTGACTGACTGGACCTAACTAAATTTAATTCGTATTTAGAATGTTCTAAATGTCATCTTTTGACAGGCGCCACGAGGCGATAGGTGCCTGTGTTTTGATAAACGATGGAAAATATATAGAACTAGCTGTTGCCCGCGGCTTCGCTCCCGTGGACCACCCCACAGGACCCATTTTCGGGATTAAAAAATAGCCTATGTCACTCAGGAATAATGTAGCTTTCTATTGGTGAAAGAATTTTTCAAATCGGCCCAGTTGTTTTGGAGCCTATTCGGTACAAACAAACAAACAAAACAATCTTTCCTCTTTATAATATTACTAGCTGAGCCCCGCGGCTTCGCTCTCGTCAACTGGCTACCTACCTACCTACCCTATTCTTTTTATTTCCCATAACTACCCTACCCACCTACCCTATCTACCCTACCTACTCTAATCTACCTACCCTACCCTACCTCACCTACCCTACCCTACCTCACCTACCCTACCCTATCTACCCTACCCTACCTACCCTACCTACCCTACCTACCCTACCTACCCTACCTACCCTACCTACCCTACCTACCCTACCTACCCTACCTACCCTACCTACCCTACCTACCCTACCTACCCTACCTACCCTACCTACCCTACCTACCCTACCTACCCTACCTACCCTACCTACCCTACCTACCCTACCTACCCTACCTACCCTACCTACCCTACCTACCCTACCTACCCTACCCTACCTACCCTACCCTACCTACCCTTACCCTATCCCACTATACGAATGTAACATGTAAACTTTTGTTTCTACCGGCGGCGGCAATCTAATTAAAATTTAGAACATAAAAGCTGCTATTGTGAGTCAATCTTAAAGGATAGACATATGCTGTCGCGGACTTTTTTTTATAACTTTTAAAGAAGAACTATTCCATCATACATTATATTTGCGTAACTTAAACCGTTTACGTAGCGCACGCAACAAAAGCTCTCAAAAAGGAATATTTTTGCCCGTTTTTGCAACATTTTTCATTTATGCTCGGCTCCTATTGGTTGTAGCGTGATGTTATATACCTTTCTCGTGAATGGACTATCCAACACAAAAATAATTTTTCAATTCCAACCAGTAGTTCCTGAGATTAGCACGTTCAAACAAACAAACTCTTCAGCTTTATAATATTAATAATATTATATATATATATATTATTTATATTATATTATATATATAGTATAGATCAATACGAATAAACCCTGAACATTATTTAAACATACCACAGTATCATGTAATATAGCTCTCATAACAATAAATTTGCTAGGCACTTTTATTTAGTCAATATTGTTTCCTTACCGACCATGAGTTTATTGTAGCTCATATTTCCCTCCGTTTTAACGTAGCGATAATTACAACTCACCAAAAGAAAAATGTAAATGAATGCCAAGTTCTTTATAACGGCTTCATTTATAAGTCTTCCGATTCGTTGTCTTCGTTGCTGAACGTCGAGCCCGTCTTGTAAAGCTTTGACGGTCTCACTGATGAGCTGCTTCCAAGCAACTCTTAAGGTTTTTTCAGGGCAGTGGTCACCCTGAGTCCTGTTATAAAATAAATGAGATATAAATGTACACCAAGTTCTGTCATAGTTGCGGTCAATCATATAACATTATTTAATTGTTTTACCCACCAACTACAATATTTGAGTTTGAGATCAAATTAGGATAGTCTGTGTCAGCAATGTCAACTATGATAAAGAACAATAAATTTTCTTAAGACGACGTCATTATCTCATAAAAGTATTTTTGATAGAAATTTGGAATTCAATCATTAAAAGTGGGTCACTCGAAGTTGTGGACGACTATGTCTACCTGGGACAAACGATCCAGTTGGGTAGGGCCAACTTCGAGAAAGAGGTCAACCGTCGAATCCGACTCGGCTGGGCAGCGTTCGGGAAGTTGCGCGGTATCTTCTCGTCCAACTTACCACAGTGTCTCAAGACGAAAGTCTATGACCTGTGTGTGTTGCCAGTGATGACATATGGCTCTGAGACGTGGTCGCTTACAATGGGCCTCATCAGAAAGCTTAAAGTCACCCAAAGGGCAATGGAGAGGGCTATGCTCGGAGTGTCCTTGCGTGATCGAATCAGAAATTTAGAGATCCGCAAGAGAACCAGGGTTACCGACATAGCCCGAAGAATTGCCAAACTTAAGTGGCAGTGGGCAGGGCACATTGCTCGCAGAACGGATGGCCGATGGGGCAGAAAGGTTCTGGAGTGGCGACCGCGAACCGGCAGACGTTGCGTTGGAAGGTCTCCCACCAGGTGGACCGATGATCCACCTGGTGAAGGTTGCGGGGATCCGCTGGACGCACGAGATCGAGTAGGTATGCGTGACTGTGAAAAATACAAAAACTTTCTTGAATCGGTCCAAAAATAACACAAAAATGGCATAATTAGGTACCTTTTAGTTAAGGCCGTATTTGTAGAGCATCGAGAGTGATTTGTTGATGGGGTAGCGATAAAGACAACACATGAATGCCGTGACCTTGCATGGGTAACACACGCGATCTGCACCTTTGACCCTTACTATTAGTGCGTTAAGTTCAGTTCGACCACACTTATAAGCATATTGCATGCTAGTATCGTCCACACGTTCGTTGATAGTTATTATTTTCATCTTATTCCAAGCAATTTCAATAACATGAATTAAAACAATTTGATGGCAGCCGAAGCCCTGTATTGCGAGCCTTAAATTGAAAATAGAAATGTATTTTTTTTTATTTTATCATGAGAACCAAAACTAAAATTTTGATAAAGTTAAGAATACCTACAAATAAGCATACGAAGATACCTAAGAATTTTCACGATTCATCAGCGTGTTTATATAATATCAACCCTGGAGAGAGCGGTAATATCCAACAGTCGCCTTATAGACATCATTATGCCCTGCCTATTTAATTGCAGATTATACTGCTGGGCATACGTTTTTCCAATAACACGTTATTGATACAGAATTGACACATCAGTATTGTGAGAGTAACTATATTTATTATCCAACAGTGGCCTGAAGTGGCTCAATTAATAGAGATCATCTTGCCCTACCTATTTTATTGCAGATCAGACTAGAGGGTATACGCTTTTACAATCGCACGTTATTGACACAGAATAGACTCATCAGTATAGTGAAAATAATATCAAGCTGTACAAAATAGTCTGCCTATGGCAGTCTTTTGCTCGGCATGAGGAACTCCTATTACACGTCAATGCTAGACAATAGATAGACACATTAAACGCCATAAAAGAATAGCCTAACATTTCGCTTAGACACTATTCCTTTGTTACATCATGAATCACTTACCATATACCACATACAACCACTGATACATATGTAGAATTCTGTGGCATCATATATGATAAATGGTTTTCTATAATTAGTATGGTATCCAATTCTTTTCATTCAATGAGAAAGAAGCCCGTTAATAAAATACTCGATATCACTTTCCAAAAGGCGTTATTAAACCTAATAGTGAAAAAAAATTATAAACAGTTAGTTCTAAAAGGTATATTATAGTAATAGTAGTTTTATTTTGTAAAATAATAAAGTGAGGCTGCTCATTGCTACATCATTACATTTATACGAGTACCTAATGATGCCAAATCAATTGTACCCATTTCTTTTTTTCAGCAGATATTCTAAGACCATCCTAATCAACCGCTGAATCCGTTCAGTTAGCGGCGCTTTTTTGTTCAAAAAGCTGGCTGGTGCATAAATAAACGTATTTTCGGACTTTATCGCGTCTAGAAAGCAATTCAAGAAGATTTGCGACTTAAAAGCCTTCGTACTGATTAAATTATTCACGGGCGTAAATCTTCAAGGTACACAACGACAATTCGAAAGGTGTCATGATTCAATAGTGGAATTCGATCAGAGTACAATCTATCAGTGATGCGCCTCGGATATTTAATATGAAGGCATGCATTTACTTAGTTTTTGAAGGGAAAGCCGCGCTGAGTGATTTTTGGTAAAAGCAAAACTTATGGGTTTGCGTCAGCGACACACTAATGTGACAGCGTCATCGACATGCTTATGTGAAGTTAGTGTGACAGAATAACTGTGAACAACTGTTATTAAAAAGTTTTAAATTTTCACTTTTGTCGGCAGTCTGTACGATATGACCAAGTAGTAGTAATCTTAGTCCATTATTTGCGACAAAATAATAATAAATCAATATAAAAAAATAACAATTTTCTTAATTATTATTTAATTTAATTTTGTAAAGGGGGTTGCGTTGACTGGAAGTCGAGGACATCGACGATGATTTGTTTAGTAATTTCCAACAGGTATGGATGATTACAGAATGTACAGTGATTTAAACAGTATTTATAGTAGGCTTCCACCAACTTCACTACGCCCGCTTGGACAAGGGAGGCGGTAGATGACCTCTCACCCAAAAAATAAGTATATGTCACGAAAACTAGCTAGCCAGAGAGTCCTACGCACTTTTCCAAGTAGGATGAAGTGGTTGGTGCACTTGGTTAGTAGTAATCTTGAATAAAACAATGTTTGTAGCGGAGGTCACTAATTCGCGGTAAATCTTAACACCGAGATTTAGTAAACCGAGGTAAGCGAACAGCAACATCTAGTATTATCTTGCGAACTATTTACAAGACAATCAATGATATGAACACAGTTGGTTGGTTACGCTTACTTGTTGGTAATAGTTTACAGCTTTATACGCAGATGGCGTTAGTGGTAGTAATTAGATCTGTTACAATTTATAATTTTATGTAATCCAAATTAACTTTATTTTCATTTAAGTTTGATTATGATTATGTTCTTAAGGGCCTACATACCCTTAAGTGCCGTAAAACGGTAACTTTCTAAAGCATACTCCTTAGTAATTACGGCTAGGTTAAAACGTTTAAAAAAATATATTTACTATTGATTCATGTACATAATTTTTAACACAAGGTTTTTTTCGTGTAAGATATGATATGATAAGATATTTATTTTTGTAAAAACATGAGTATTCAAAAGATTTGCATGGTCTTAAAATAACATTTGGTAATAGGTTCTACATGTTTTGCCTTTCAGGGCGTACAAAAATTGTATTTGGTCATATTAACCGTTTGAATTTATACAATTAACAAAAAACAATTATTAATACACTTTCATGCAGTCGTTTATAAATAATCTATAGAAAAACCTTAAAACTAAAAAAATGGTACAGTTTTGAGATTGAGGAAATGTCAGAATGATAGGCACTAAGTACGATCATTTAAAAATTCTGTTAAGCTATAATAACATTTGGCTATCAGGTATTTTTTTAGATATAGTTTAAATAGAGTTGTGGGCATTTATCTAATAGGTGATGGTAAGCTATGATGTGGTCGACGGTGAAGCATACTTGCCTTGAAGTAACCTATTCACTTTTGACTTAAAGACCCCTAGGTTGCAGCTATCAAGAAATACAGACTTTCTCGGGAATTCCTCTCCTTAGCTATACGCATAATAAAAGTATTTCCAAAACTTTGAGTGCGTATGGGTGGGATGTCCATCATGTACCGATAGCTCATTGTCGTACGTCTTGTAGTCCGATGATGAAACAGGCCAATAGGCGGAATTACTACTCCCTGGAATGCAACCGATAATAAACCGACAGGCTGGCAACTCGGAGACAGTGCACGGTAGAATCAACTTTTATATCTTGTAAATTTTAATTAAGGAAATAAAATATCTTTGTCTTTGTGTTCAAGGCTCTGGAGCTTTAACTCATTGCCGATGAGCTTCTTGGCCCATTTTTCAATCGACTCTAGTTCATCAAGCTGGTATTTGGTAGATCCTTCCCAGAGATGAGAACAGATTCTGATATGTTTAGCAGTAGCATTTGCAACCATTAGACCAACGAGACAGTATTAATTACAAACAGAATCTAAACGCGAGAATTTCGATCGACAATCTAATGAGAACTCACAGTAGGTCCAACAGGGTGGGTTGTCCATTAGCAGAATTAAACTTGAACCTTAGCCTTCAAACAATGGGTGCACAGCAGTAACAATGATGATGATGTTAGGGTGTCACCAGGTTGCGTTTCATGACGTCACACTAAGGGCGATGAGGCACATACGGAGAAGGTTCGTGCGAGTGTTATTGATATAACATATGTATTTTTAGAGATATGTTTGAATTGCTGATACTTTTACCAATAGGAAACGTATATAAATTCAGCCCCTTCAAATACTTAATCAATATGTTTTGTAACGTATTTTTTTGTAAAGTTAGTAACACACGCATTTTATTAAATTTTCACGTCTCTTTAAAAATGAGACAGTGAATAGTGTAAGTGAAAGTTACAGAAAGCACACAAGTTTTACAAAAAAAAACAGTATTTTAAAATGTTAATAATCATTTTACTTATTTTATTTTTTTCTAGAAGCTAAAGGTATATTACCGTGAGACGTTACTTATTTATTGACACTAGACCAAAGTGTTTATCTTCGTCAGCCACTCCTAGATTTTATAATGATCCTTGATCGTGAAAAAGTTAAGACTTTTAACAAGTAGCCGTTTTATATCCTGAAAATTATCAAGAAGGCAGCCGTAAAATGTAGACTCCCACGTGACTTTAAAAAAATCACGACCGAAGGCTGAATATACACCCTTAATACTTTCAGAGAACCTAAATGTATATGTCTATTTTTATCGTAAAAGTTGTAAATCATGAAATGAACCTATTTTTTTTTAAGTATCGCTCTCGAGTACTAACACTCTCATGATAGGAAAATGAAAAGATACTCAGTAAAGGTAAGAATATATGCCTATAAAACCAATGAATAGGATGCTCTTCATGAACTTTGCTTCTACCAAAATCTAGTATTAACTATTTATGTCCACACGTAAAATTATCAAATATTTGCTTTCTATAAATGAATGAATGTTTGCTGAACATAAGATTCTGGGTTCGATTTCCGGGTCGGGCAAAGAGTTATTGGGTACTTTCTATCTAGAATTGCTCAGTAGCAGCCCGGAGTCTGGATCAGTGCCCGTTTGATGGCAAAAGGCCCTATTACACGGCACTTAAACATAACTGGAGAAATGTGGATGTCCACACCTACACCACCACCTCCTAGCTCCACCTCTGCCTAACCCCTTGGAGAATACAGGCGTGATGTTATATCCATTTTCTGCTTCCAAATTATGATACTTTTGAATTTATGTGACTTTTTGTGATGCTTTATTTTAGGACTAGCCTCTGCCAGCGGCTTCGCCCGCATTTATGTTAATAAAATAGAGAACATGTTCCCGAGACAAAAAGTAAATAAAGTAAAGTAAGTAAATAAAAGAACATATTCCTGAGACGAAACAAAAATTATATGTGCTATTCCAGACTACAATCTCTGTGCCAAATTTCATCCAGATCCGTTAAGCCGTTTGAGCGTGAAGTAGTAACAAACACACAAAAACACACACTCATAAACTTTCGCCTTTATAATGTTTTTTTTTAATTATAGATAGGCTCGTGCTTGACCACTATGTCACCTGATGGTAAGCGATGATGTGGTCGACGGTGTAACACGCTTACCTAGGAGTAACCTATTCACTCTTGACTTAAAGACCCCGAGGTTGTAGCTTTCTGGAAACACTAGGGAATTCCACTCCTTAGCTGTACGTATAATGAAAGTATTTCCAAAACGTTTAGTGCGTATGGGTGGGATTTCCACCATGTACCGATTAGTGTGATAGTGTAATAAGACATTTTCCCAATCTTGAGTCAGCTACCAGTCTGCCTGTCTGGTGACTGCCAGTCTACCAGCAGCTAATTACCCGTATTATACATGAAGCGAGTGCCTATCTGACCTCTACAACCCAGTAACTGGGTAAAGTTGTTCAATCTCACGAAGAATGGTTAGGTACGTGACTTTTATGAAGCCGAAATAAGATTAATTTTGCTACGATTCATCCGTCATCGTGAGATAGAACAACTATAACACGGTACCCGACACGAGACAAGATTCAACAAACAACTTTTTAACAAAAAATCAAACCGACTTCCAAAACAAAAATCTACAAAGCAATTAATAACTTTCTTTTCCGAAGTCGGTGTCTTATGTACCCATTGCTTTCCGTTTTTCGAAACCGACTTCGGAAAAGAAAGTTATTTTTTGCTTTGTAGTTTTTTGTTCTGGTGGTGGTTTGATTTTTTGTTAAAAAGTTTTTTATTTTTCCTCTTTTTAGTTTTGGTAGGTATCTCCAATTACCATGATAATCATTTATAGCCAAAGTGCATATCATGACGATACCAATAAGCCTAAACACAACCAGGATACATTGTTTCATATCAGAGTTCGAGTGCCTACCTTCCGGCTTCATCATCAGATCAGTTCGATGGTGCCATTTTCATCAGTACCATTTATTTACAAGTATTTGCTTCATCATAGTCGGTTAGATATACGAGTTATCTAATACCCGTGACATACTTAGCATAGGAGTTCCAGTGGCCATCTGTGGTCTTCTTCATCAGTTCCACTTCACCAAATGATACTTTCTGAGTGCAAATGATTGCATTGTTGATGAAAATACCAAAATCGCTATATGTATGCCTATAATATTTGAGGAGTTCCCTCGATTTCTCTAGGATCCCATCATCAGATCCTAACCTGATGACTATGGGAACAACAAGAAAGTATACCCTTAAAAACAAAAGATTTTTTTTTGAAATCGGTCCAGGCGTCTTTGAGTAATCGGGGAACATACATAAAAAAAAAGATTCCGATGAATTGAGAACCCCCTCCTTTTTTTGAAGTCGGTCAAAAAGTAGCATAAACTTCCTGCAAATTAAACGTTCCACTTCATTTAATTCTTAAAATACGCTTCGATTTAGCGAATACAGTACACGTGTTTGCTTTTTATCTTCGATAAGGACTTCTAAGTCATTTGGGCCATTTGGAGGCCTAGTCATGAGTAGCACACCGCCGTCCTAAAGCAAGAGTGCTGCTATCTGACAAAATTATATTTTGCGTTAAAAATTAAAACATAAAACAGCTAAATAAAAATCGATGATGTTTATCCTACTAATCCTACTATTATTATAAATGTGACAGCTTGTGAGTATGGATTGATGTTTGTTACTGTTTCGCGCAATAATTACTGAGCAGATTTTGATAAAACAACTTTACAGAAATATAGCTTATATAAAAAGATATAAGCTACATTTCATATCATAGGCTATAATTTATAAAAATATTGGATGAAGTACAAATACCACGCGGGCGGGCACTAGTATTATAAACTTTTAGACACCGAACTTACTGTTGCCAACCGTTACGAATCTAGAGGTCACCCGTCGTTAATAAATCCTATTACACAGTTATAACAACAGAATGATAAAGTATCTAATAACCAACTTTAACTAGATTCGGTGGCGTGGTGGTGACGTACGGACGTCATACAGTCAGCTGTTTGTTTACATCTTAAATTAAAAAAGGGCTCTTTTCTATAGTATTTACTGTCTAAAGTCTGGCTTTCATTGCCAAAATCAATCACAGTTCGTGTACAGTGGAGTGGTAGCTTAGAAATAAGTGAAAAGTGCAGAAACATAAACTTGGGACAAAAGTGGATAAAAAAACTACCTACTTGATGCAAAAAGTGAATAACGGACTTGAAATAGTATTTGCAAATATTAAAGCTCGGCTTTGGAATTTACTCCGATCTGTGTGTTGTGTTGCTAGCGGTGCAGCGCTGCATGGTGTTGTAACACCATTACATATCCCATACATTAAACTGCCCTATACGGATTGTTTGTGTCAGCGCCATCTATTGACACTCCGGGGTACCAAATCAGCAGGATCAACAACATGCCGGCAGCAAAGTGTGGTGGTTGCGCAAAATTTATATCGCCACTAGAGGCCGCTAAATGCAGCAATTGTAACGCTCTTTTTCATCGGGCTTGCGGTTTCTTGCCGGTATCGGGTTTTATAAATCCCGCCTGGGTTTGTCCAGGCTGTAGAAATGCATCGGTGCCGACCAGGGCTGATACTATGCCAGCGCAGGCATATGCCTCGGAGGAGTCCATGGATACCAGTGTCTTGAGTTGCAGCACACTAGGTGATACGCAGGATGTTGCTTCTGGTTTGTCTACCACCTTACGCAATTTTAAGGAGGAGCTGCGTGCTGAATTGCGCCTTGTATTCAAGGAAGAGTTGCGGACAGAGTTGCAAATCATGCAAAATCGTTTCCAGTCTGAATTTCAGAGTCTTCGCACAGATTTGGCTCAGCTCAAAGCGGACAGGGATCATATGAAGGCGTCCTTTGAGCAGTACGATAAGCGTATGGATAGCATGGACTGCAGAATGGGCTTACTTGAGCAGAAAGTGGCAGTCATTGATATATCGGGTGCAAGTGAGGAATTTGCTAATTTAAAGCGAGAGATAAATGACCGCGATCAACAGCTTCTAGGCAATGACTTGGAGATCTCCAATTTACCGGAAGCCCAGTCGGAAAACCTCACGCACACAGTGAAGCTCATAGCCACAAAGTTAGGCGTGCATATTGAAGAACGAGACATAGTGTGCGTGGATCGCATGGGCGGCAGGCGGGTGAGCGCTGTGAAGGCTGCGGGCCCGGTGGAGACGCGCCCTCGCACCGTGGTCGTGCGACTCGTCCGCCGCGACCTACGTGATGAGCTAATGCGCGCCGCGAGAGTTCGGCGGGGAACCAACACCGCGGATCTCGAGATGCCCGGTCCCCCAAGTAGGTTCTACCTTAATGAACGCCTAACCAAAATCAACCGGCAGTTATTTCGGCGAGCTCGAGATGCGGGCCAACGTCTTGGCTGGCAATTCGTGTGGACCAAACAGGGCCGTATATTTGCCCGACGCAGTCCCGGTGAGAAGTCCAAGCTCATACGCAATGAGACAGAGTTACGGGATGTCTTTGGACCGGATGTTGATGGGCTCACTCAAAACTAGTGCTAATGTCTATTTTTGTTGCTTTGTTGTGTTTGGATTTCTTGTTTTCATTGAGTTGTCATGTTACTTACACATTTTTTTAAGAGGTGCCTTGCTTGGCGCTGCATGTAATGGCTGGGAGAGGAAAGAGTGTGCCTCAGTGATTATGACGTACGTAGATCGGTTTGATCCTATGGTATATTATTTATTTGCACCATCATACCATAATATTGTCATGTTTTACTGTCACTTGCTTATTTTTGCATTTATACCTACCCACTATTATTGTTACATTTTTATTTTTTTGTCTACCCACTGCTTCTGTCACTGCTGCTTGTTGTATCGCACTGTGCATAATTTGCTTATTTTTGCATTTATACCTACCCACTATTATTGTTACATTTTTATTTTTTTATCTACCCACTGCTTTTGTCACTGCTGCTTGTTCTATCGCACTGTGCATAATTTGCTTATTTTTGCATTTATACCTACCCACTATTATTGTTACATTTTTATTTTTTTATCTACCCACTGCTTCTGTCACTGCTGCTTGTTCTATCGCACTGTGCATAATTTGAATGTATATGGCTGTATCTCTATTTCATATGCCGCGAAATAAGCATATTAAGTTTGGACTTCTGAACGCGGGTTCATTATCGACGAATCATGACGAGTTTATTGTCGCTATGGATCACCATTCAGTCGATGTTATGGCGATCAATGAGACATGGTTGAGGGAGGGGGAGGAGGGCAGGGCGCCAGTGGTTCCTGGATATCAGTTACGACACAGACCGCGCCCGGTGGGAATACGTGGGGGACGCGGGGGAGGAGTCGCGTTTTATATTAAAGCTGGGACCAGCACCCAAATAAGGGCCCATCCAGATCATCCCCAGGTGGAACAAATGTGGATGAATATGACAGCCAAAAAGAAAAAGCTACTTATAGGAACAGCATACCGGCCTCCCTGGTTAGACATCAATATTTTCTTGGACGCGATCACGGACAGCATGTGTGCATTGGCTCCGTATGACAATGTTATTTTATTAGGCGATTTTAACGTTAATATGCTTGACACAAACAATGGTAAAGCAAAAGGTCTAAAAGAATTCCTTGATTACTGTAATATGGACCAGATCGTACCCGCGCCTACGCATTTTGTGGGCGACAGTGCCACATTAATTGACGTTATCTGTACGGATGCACGGTATCGGAATGCTTCTGTGGACCACGTCGTGGAGCTTGGTCATCACTCGTTCGTCTCATGCGAAATAGTCTTTAAAAAAGAGAAACCATCGCGTAAACGGATTGTTTATCGCGCGTTTAGGGACATTAAGGCTGACGATTTCAGGAGAGACCTGGAGGCGGTCCCGTGGGACTCAATCCGCGAACTACAGGATGTGAATGACATGGTGCATTCATTTAATTCCCACATCATTAGCCTTTTTGACGCACACGCACCTATTAAAACCAGAATTTTCAAAACCCAACCAACGCCTTGGATAACAGACATTATAAAATTATTTTTTAAACTTAGGAATGATGCGCGCCTTCAATATCGCCGAACAAAACTGGAGGCACACAAACGGTACTACTTAGACCTTAAACATCAAGCAGTAGTAGGTTTACTTAATGAGAAAAAAGCCTTTTATACTAAATATATAAATGACAACATTAACGACTCTAAATCATTATGGTACAATTTGAAAAAACATGTGCTTCCAGTAAGTGGGGACGATGGTGTGCTCACTGAACAATTTGACGACCCAGATGGTATAAATTCAGCATTTCTAGATGTACCGGGCGACCCTAAAGTGAGCACTTCCCAACAAACCTTCTTTCAAGATAATAAATTCGGTTCCGCGAATTTCACCTTAATGCCAACTGACACAAAAACAGTATTTGAAATCTTGAAAGACATATCCACAAATGCACAAGGAGTAGACGGTATATCGAAGGATATGTTAACTCTTACACTGCCACAATCTTTAACTACAATAACCGAGATAGTAAACAGATCACTTATGTCGAACGCATTTCCTGATTTGTGGCGTAATGCGATAGTGAGGCCTCTTCCAAAAAATAATAACCCACAAAGTTACAAAGATCTTCGTCCAATAAGTATTTTACCATGTTTGTCCAAGGTGTTGGAGAGAGTAGTGTATCTGCAGGTCACCGATTTTCTCGAGGAGCATGGTATGCTGCCTGAACTGCAGTCAGGTTTCAGGAAGGGACGCGGAACAGCGACTGCTTTAGCGGACGTCGTGGGTAATCTCCTTGAAGCACGTGACCGTGGTGAGGGTTCTATTATGGTGCTGCTCGACTACTCGCGTGCATTTGACTCAATTAATATAGATTTGTTATTGGCCAAATTAACATATTACGGTTTTGACAGTCGAACAACGGCTTGGTTTAAGAGTTACTTAACGGGTAGGTCGCAGCGGGTAGAGTTGCGCAAGAAAGACGGTTCCACGGTATCTTCTGCCCCGAAATTAATCACAAGGGGAGTTCCTCAGGGATCGTTGCTCGGGCCGTTACTATACATACTTTACAGTGCCGATCTAACTGCATGTATTAAAAACTGCAAGTTCCATGTATACGCGGATGATACTCAGTTGTATCTCTCGTTTAACACTAGTAACACAGTAGCCGGCGTACGTACCCTAAATGAAGAGCTAGACAAAATCGCGTCGTGGTCTATGGAAAACTCACTTGTACTGAATCCAAAAAAGTCTAAGTTTATGGTCATGGGGAGCAGAAATCAGATAAATTCAATTCTTTCTGCGAAGCCTGAAGTTAAAATCATGGGAGAAAAAATTCAAAGGGTGGAAAGCGCTTGCAACCTGGGTCTAGTCACGGACCCAGAACTTCGTTTTGAGGCGCATATCGCTAGTGTAGTGAGAAATTGTTTTTATAGATTAAAGGTTCTGTACCGGGTGAAAGACCTCCTTAGTATTGCAATTAGGAAGAGATTGGTGGACAGCCTGGTACTGTCCAAACTGAATTATTGTGACACTGTATACGGGCCGTGTCTCCTATCCCGCACAGAGCGTCTAATACAGCGGGTACAAAATGCGTGTGCGCGTTACTGCTTCAGTATACCCCGGAGGCATCATATCACACCGTACTTAAATAAACACAACATGTTAAAAATGGCTGCACGACGGAAATTACATTTGGCAGTCTTAATGTTCGGCGTCATACAAACACACAAACCGGAATACCTTTTTAAAAAGCTTAGCTGGAGACACGAGCACTACAGCTACTCGGCCCGTTCCACCTCCAAACCACTCTCGTTGCCTCGTCGTGGGACCGCAGCCTTCAGAGAATGCTTTAAGTATGCCGCCACTCGCTGCTGGAACGATTTACCACCTCCCATAAGATCGCTGAAAACAAAACAAAGTTTTAAATTTCATTTTAAAAAAAACCTATTAGAAGAACAAAAGGTTGGGCAAAGTATATTTTATAAATGAAGTGTTTTAACCTTTACTGTTACTCACCTAAGATTTGTTATTCATGGGCATCATATCCAAGCGGTTCGAGGCGGCGGCATCACAGTCCTTTCACGGGTAACGACGTGGGCCCCTCTTCTCTGAGCACTTCACCTTCACTTTTTCTTCTTCCTTGGTTGTTGTCAACCATCGTCATCACAATCGCGTACCACACAAGCTATACCAACCGCCTGACGTCATAACGAACCAGCTAGTGCGCCTCTGAGTGGCGCGCGCTGCCTCACGTGCGATAAGCAGAGCGCGCGCGTGTGCACGACGTCACATAGGCTCTCATTAAGGCTTTTTAAGATCGAGCGCCACGCCGCCGCGCCGGTGTGGGTGTGAGAGCGAGACAGAGCAATAATACCCGCACTTTATGTTTTGTTAATTTTATCTTGATACCTATTTTCGTTTTAGTCGCAACATATATTATTTACGTAGTGGTTTATATTATCTTTCTATATTTGTTTTATGTTTTTGTATTATATTAGACACAACATGCTTTGGTTTCCGTACGTCACGTCCTAGGCGACCACTGAAAATCAGCGCCGTGCTGTGGGTCTCCCACGGCACAGCAATATGCTGAGTGGAAGCCTTCTTGTCACAGTCACGACATGCATCTGCTTGTACTTACTCGTCATCCTAGTACTGTACTCAAGTTTGGTTTTTAATTTTAATCTCACTTTTCTTTACTAACATAATTTAAATACTTACTAATATTGGATACCGTTAAGGGTTTAATTTAAGATGTAAAAAAATTTGTATGTCGTTTTTGTGGCGAATAAACACTTTTTCTTTCTTTCTTTCTAGATTACAACTTCAAGTACACTTAATTGGACGAAAACAAGAATAATTAATATTTTTGTCGTTGAAATAACAGGAAAGCGGTGGATTTGATTTATCCATTTTCTGATGTTGTCCTGGGAAATTATTTAGAAGTATCTCTCTTTTCTTATTGTTACATCAGTGGGTACTTGAGTGATGCATATGTGACTCCAAATGTGCTCGAGATTAGGGATCAGAAAGAGTTCACTCAACCAATAACATTGACAGTAATCATAGCTTGTTCATCATCATATCAGCCGAAAGACATCCACATGCTGGACATAGGTGCGTCCGCATCCAGCGTATCCCCGCAACCTTCACCAGGCCATCGGTCCATCTGGTAGCAGGCCTTTCAACGCAACGTCTTCCGATCATCAACATATATACAGGTCAAAAACATAACCCAAGAAGGGTTAGGCTTCCCTGCAGTCGGGTAAACATGACTTATATTAATAGGCGTACCACTCAGTTTGGTGATCGCTGAATCTTTTTGGCAGGTGATAATTGGCAATAACTTACATCCCCAATTACATTCCCTAAGCTGTTATTCCAAAGATATCACATCAAAGATATGAGTATACCTATTAAAACTAGATAGATACCAATACAAACTCATTACACTATGTCATGAATGCCTTATCGTTTCCCATCAAACATCGAAGCATAACTAGAAGTGTCGCATGCTATGTATCTATGAGATTGGGTGCTAAAACAATATCCCAGACTATCAACGTAGACAGACAATCAGAGCACATAACTAACTACCTACAGTGATTGCAGTCAGTGTATTATGTACGTAGGTAGGTACAGAACAAACAGACTGTGTTTGTACTGAATATCATTACTGTGAGTCAATACACTATCAGATTCAGATGGGCATGATATATGGAGATAGTTTATACGCTTTGAGATTATGGAGAGACAATCAATCTGTCCAGCCGTTTCAGAGTGCTGAAACGAGTGAAACTGCCCAGAGTGATATATACATATTAGATTTTTTTATAAATATGTTATGGCACATACCATAAGACATAAAATAGTAATAAAACTAAAAATTACCCTTTTCACCCGACTACAGTGAAGCAAAAAGGAGAGTTATCGCAACTCACAAGTTTAAAAATGTACCCCATATTTTAAATAGACTGAACTCATTGAGTCGTACATAAGTGGAATAACAATCCAATAAAATCAATCAAGGTGAGCAGACAATCCACGAAAATAAATCAGCCTGGATTCATACCAAATCCCACATTTCTCCACAACAATTTCAATAAAATCTCAGGGCTCGATAGCTGCCTCTATGCAATCAAAGTAGCCACTCGTCGCATTGTGAACCGGCGGCCCAATGGCCCGGACCAAAAGAATGGCCCGGTTTCTAAGCCGGAGGTATTTCACAAAACACGATTGCCCCAAACCGGGGAAATTATTTCAGAAAATCGACTTCTTTTGTTAAACGTCGCCTTGCAGCACGTAAAACATCTGTCTTGGCACAAGAAAATAGATTAAGGAATAAAAGATAGGTATTCTAAAAATTCTTTTGAGTTCCGCATTTTGTGAAAAGCGGGGTTTTCTTGATTCAAAGATACCTTCGGATAATTCATTTGTTCGTTTGTGTATAGATTTATGTGTCTACCAGTGTGTTCATTTAACCACGCTTTCATCCATACTTCCTTTATTGATTGTACTTGAGTGGACCTCAAGATTTACTAAATTGCATGACCTTATTTTATTTTATAAACCCAGTATTAAAATAACTGAATTCAATTTCTCCAAATCGCGCTTAGTAGCTGAAATTATAAACGCCCACGAAACAATGACGCAGACCATCAATTTAATTAAAAATCCAGCATCGAACTCATTTTCTCGTCACTAAACCGAAACTGTCCTAGTAAATTGCTTACTTAATTGGAAAAGCTTAAAACCATTTGATTAAACAACGGATCCATTCCATTAGTTCGACTTTATTCTATAGTTTTTACAAAACGATGGTTTGTGTTTTATCTACCGGAAAAGTGTTTTAAACCTCTTTGACACGTTGTAAAATATGCAGCAGTTATGGTAGGTGTAAAAATGTGCGGCAAATTGTCGCTGTGGGGCGGTGAAGCGAAGTGGTCTGTTTCGAAAACCTCTGGGAAGTCTAGCATTTGAACTAGCATTCTATTTTGTATGTCTGACTATTCTAGGTTGGAAAACAAAATTGTAGTCAGATAGTTATCGTTTTCGTTTTTTTTTTTTTTTGTAACTGCTTGACGTAGCACACTTTCTTGCATAACTCGTTGTTACAGGACCATGTACATAATATATATTTGTAGGATGAGTGTTTAATAGTGTTTATCTATGAGGAATGTAATGCAACGGGGGTGAGAGAAAAGGAATGACAGTGCGAGAATGAGAGAAGGCGAAATGTCAGGGGAGTGAGGCTTGGCGTTTGAGAGCGAAGACGAGAGGACGTTTTAAATTATTATTTGAAGATTTTCACTGTGTCGTGTTGAATAAAAAAACCAATAGTAAACTGATCAGCATTTTACTTGCGCCGCAAATCCCACATTTCTACATTTTGGGGGCTCGTCCGGGATTGCGGGCATTTGGTTTGAAGAAAAAACGTGGCAACAAAGACGAAAGGAAGACGCATTATAAAGACAAAAGACGTATTACAAAGACGAAAGAGATGGCGGAAAATAAAGACGGTAAAGACGCATTTTCCAACATATTTGAAGTGACTCAATTCAGTGGAGAAGACCATACTTATGCATACACGAAATGGGCTCAAGATCTCGACGACAACGCGGAGATATTTGAATGGTCTGCCAAGCAACGGCTCATCTTTGCTCGTAGGTCTTTGACGGGAACAGCAGGGCTATGGCTCAAGACGGAAAAAGTACACAAAACCTACCTACGAGGAACTGAAGGCAGCCGTGCATCCGTGCGTGAATTTCCGGATGCCGCGAACACCAAAGAAATGCATAAGATGATGGCTGCACGTAAGAAGCGTAAAGACGAATCCTATTAACAGTATATGCTTATTATGAAAGAAATGGGGC